>CAJQZN010036088.1:21221-56522 GCA_907164685.1 Colias eurytheme | reverse complement strand
GTGTGACGTCACAAATCATAAAATGGCGCTGAATTGATCCTATAATTATTTTGGTCGCAAAGTGTACACAATTATTTTCTCATGCTTAAATCGCGTTCAAAACAAGCATAAATTAAGCGGATATCACAAGGATTGTAAATTCATTATTTTTTATTCAAATGACCTATAAGAACATCATAAATGGGAACATTTGTCTGCCTGTTTATTTCGCTTATAAGTGAAATATATAGATTGTGCGCTAAAAATTATTACATACTCAAAATCCAGAAACACTGTATGTCCTATCTCTTTCCCTCTCACGTAAAATCTTATGAATTTATGTGTATCTCTTTCTTGTCGCTTTTTCGTTTCATCGACTTGAAGATATAATGTAGATGATACAGGCAAAAGAAGTATTCCAACAAAAATAAACGCATTTAAAATATATTTCTTTATTCACAGGCGAAACGATACTCCAACAAGCGGATACGACGTTCTACACGCACGAAAAATATAAAAATGGCATCCTAACCATCGGCTGTGTTGGACAACCGAATGTGGGGAAAAGTTCCCTTATGAACGCTATTATGGGGAAAAAAGTGGTCTCTGTGTCCAGGACTCCGGGACATACTAAACATTTTCAGACTATTTTCCTAACACCGCAAGTGAGTTTGAACCTTATCTATACTAATATTATAAAGCTGAAGAGTTTGTTTATTTGAACGCACTAATATCAGGAACTACTGGTCCGATTTGAAAAATTCTTTTGGTGTTTGATAGCCCATTTATCGAGGAAGGCTATATATCATCTCGCTAAAACCAACAGGAGCGAAGCAATACGGGTAAAACCGCGGAACATAGCTAGTTTGTATATATTTAGGTGTTATATTCCCTTGTTATAGCACAATATTGGATGACGAATAATTTAAGACTATTTTATTTACGCCGAATATGAGTTTGAATCTTATTTATTAGAAAATAAGACTTATTTTTCATCGAAGAATAGGAAAATATTTATTTCGCAATAACATAATATAAGCTTTATATCTAGCAGCATAAGATGTATTTTCACTTGTTAATATATTATGGTAATATGGTTTAAAATCCGTTAAAAGTATATAATTTTGAAACAATATGTTTGTGTGTTTATATTGTAGTTTTATAGCATTCAAATGTTTAATAAAAATAAATAATAGAAAAAATTCTATCACGACTCTAGAATGGCGAAAGACGCGGGTTCAAAACCCGCCTCGTGATCGCTTTTTTTCTATTCTTTAAAAATAAAATGTTTGTGTGTTTGTCCGTAGGTACGTCTGTGTGACTGTCCCGGGTTAGTGTTTCCATCTATGGTGCCCCGGTCTATACAAATTTTGATGGGTTCATATCCCATAGCACAGTTGAGAGAACCGTATACTACTATTAGGTAAGAAATATTATCGTATGCATTTATTTATATTAAAAAAATTAATATCTATATATATAAAAGAAAGTCGTGTTAGTTACTCCACTTATAGCTCAAGAACGGCTGAACCGATTTAGCTGAAAATTGGCAGGGAGGTAGTTTAGAGCCAGGAGAAGGACATAGGATACTAAATATGTACCACGGGCGAAGCTGGGGCGGACCACTAGTATTAAATAAAATAAATAAACAAATCATCTTTTATTTGACCTGTTTTGCTTGCCAGCCGCTTTGCCTAAACCGAATAAATGATATACTAAAACCTTACTCGAGAATCAGATAAATCGCTATCTATTAAAAAACCGCATCAAAATCCGTTGCGAAGTTTTAAAGATTTGAGCGTATATAGGGACAAAGAAAGCGACTTTGTTTTATACTATGTAGTGATATATAAAACATAAATATTTTAGGACAATTTCACACACACGGCACGATCTGATCTCATACTAAGCTTTCGCTTGTGTTATGGAAACCAGATGGCTGATAAACATACATATATAATTTTAAATAAATACTTATATAGATAATTAACACCCAGACACAGAGCAAACATCTATGTTCATCACACATATATTTGCTGGGTGGGAATCGAACCCACGACCTCTGGCTTGGAAGGCAGGGCCACTACCAACCAAGCCAACCGGTCAGTCTAATAAATTTAATTTATTCTTATTAGGGCCGATTTTTCAATCCTTGGTTAAAATTTATCCGTCCAATAAAGTATTACACGAACATTTTAAAATGTCACCTGTAAAGTGACATATACGGACAATAAGAATACATTTTTGAAATGGTAGTTTAATACGTTATTCGATGTATAAGTTTTAACCAAGGATTGAAAAATCAACCCTTATTCATACATTGACGACGCGGTTGGCGAAGTGGTAAAGTAACTGCCTACTGAGCCGACGGTCCCGGGTTCGATCCCCGGTCAGGGCAAATATTTGTGTGATGAACTCAATTATTTTGTTCTTGGGTCTGGGTGTTATCTATACAGGGTGTCCCAGCAACGGTATACTAAGCCCCAAGGAGGTTATAGTTTTGCATACGCTGACTACGAAAAAAATACTTATAAAATTCCAGACGAATTTTTTTGAAAAATAGATGAATTCTTAAAACTCTATGTTAACATAACAAGCAACCCGCTCAACTTTACCACCAGCACGTGAGCTATCGTTTAAGATTATGTTTTCAAAGACAAAATGCTCACATTAGCGAAGCGGTATATGCCGGCTGCGCGAAGCTAGAGACGAAAACATGGATTTTAAGGAAAAATGAAGCAAAAAATTTTCGGCGTCATTTTGTTATTTAAGTATTTTTTACGTGATCAGTGTATGCAAAACTACAAGTAACTTCGCGCTTAGTATACCAATAGTGGGACACCCTGTATATGTATTTATTAAATATTATATTTATCGTCGCCTAGTACCCACAACACAAGCCTTAATTGAGCTTACTTGTAGGTCGATTTGCGTAATAATGTCCTATAATATTTATTTATTTATTTAAATTTCCTAGATTCCTAGCGGAACGTCTAGATCTACCGAAACTCTTGCGCATGGATCATCCAGAGAATGATGACACGTGGTCGCCTAGGGATATATGTGATGGCTGGGCCAAGAAACGGGGATATCTCACCGCTAAGGCTGCTAGGTGAGTGAGTGTGAGTGAGTGAGTGAGTAGATATCTTTAATATATATAAATCTCGTGTCACAATGTTTGTCCTCAATGGACTCCTAAACCACTTAACCGATTATAATAAAATTGGCGCTCTTTTTTTCTCGAGATAAACGTTTGATTTTGTCACGATAAAAGTGGTTTATCGCAGATAAAACCAAAACTAAAAGTAATTACACAAAATGCTCTGACAAATATCTTGCAAATGTTTTAATATAATTGTTTATGAAAAAAAAATCATAATAAGTATTACCATGTCAAGTAGAAAACGTAAAAGTGTGAAAATTAGAGCTAACTTGGTGATTTTTTTTTATCGAGTAAATTTTAATATTTTATGTTTTTGATTAAACAAAATCGTTGAACATATCATCTAGTTTGATATATATTTTATTTTTTAGATTTGGTCTTGCATATTACACGTATCATCTAATAGAAGATTGGTTATTTTGCTTTATGCGCCCCCTTAAACCTCGGTTAAAAACTTAAAACATATTGACGTTTAACTTAACCACGTTAAGCCACGTTTGTATCCTAAACCAAGTTTACTTAATTAGAAAATAATATTCATTTAGGCTGGACACATACCGAGCGGCTAACAGCATTCTAAGGATGGCGTTGGACGGGAAAATCTGCCTGTGGTTGCGACCGCCTAAATTTACTGAAGAAAGAGGTATAAAAATATAATAAAATATATATATTATGTTTTGAATTAAATTAAATTTTATTTATTTACATTGATGATTTGATATATTTTTGAAAAATCTTACGTTTAGTATTAATTCGAAATATTTATATGATGATCTAGAATTATCAAATTATGAAAGTAATATGTGATTTTATTTCATTTATAACTTTCTTATATTTTCCACAGAAAAATATGTTTTCAAATATACTTATTTATCTTCTTTCAAATCTCTATTTTTTACATTATTTTACAGAAAAATACGAAACCTGCGACGAGATAAAATACGTCAAGTGGGTGCAAGCTCTCACTAAAGACGTGCAAGAAATAGTCGTGACGTCATCGTCAGAGGGAGACGGAGATAGCGACGGTGATGAGAGCGAGGGAGACAGCGATAGTGACGGGGAAACAGCCAGTATGGCTAATAAGTTTGCGGCTTTGGCTAATGAATAAATATACATACAAAATAATAAAAAAAGCATTTGTCAGAAGTGAAACTTCTTAGACAATACCAAAATCGTCGCCTTACTCCATGACGTGACGGTATTGCCATGACGCGATGTTGAAATTATACTCTCAACGCGACTAAAGCAGTTTCACTTCAATAATAAGACGTTGTTTTGATGAAAATGTTATTATAACATTTTGCAATGGAGAATATTTCAGTATCTTTATTTATTACACAGAAAATGTGAAAATAAATTCATTTTATTTGTTAGAACAGTGCATTCCTTTTCGTTCAAATCCAATAAAATAGATACGCGATTAGAGTCTCTATAATATACTGTGTAAGAGATATAATCGCGTGCCATCGGGATACCGCTGTTGTTTAAATAGGCCTTGATATTTTTATTATCTCTTTATAGTCAAAGGGCCGATTTTTCAATGCTTGGATAAAACTTATTCGTCGAATAATGTATAAAACTACCATTTTAAAAACCTAATTGCCCGTATTTGACAGTTTACGTGACATTTTAATATTATCGTGTAATACTTTATTGGACGGATAAGTTTTATCCAAGCATTGAAAAATCGGCCCTAAGAGATTGACATTCGGCTTAATTTACGCTTATTTTAATTATAGTTTAAGAGCTGGCTATGTTTTATGCACGTTATTAAATTTATTATTAGAAACTAGGGGTCCGCCCCGGCTTCGCCCGTGGTACATGTTTACGTTTTCTCTACATAAGAACTATCCTAGTACTTCCAGGAATATAATAAAAAAAGAATTATCGAAATCGGTTCAGCCGTTCTCGAGTTATGCGCTTACCAACACATTTTGCGATTCATTTTTATTAGATTACTTTTCGATAAACACCAGTAATATCCGGTTTAACTGAACTTTAAGTTCATTATATTTTTAATTTTTGCTACTTTCAAATTATGTAGTTTTAAAAATTAATATAAATGAAAATTTAAAAACGTAATTGGTCATCTTCTTATATATAAAAATGAATCGCAAAATGTGTTGGTAAGCGCATAACTTGAGAACGGCTGAACCGATTTCGTTAATTTCTTTTTTTATTATATTCCTTGAAGTACGAGGATGGTTCTTATGTAGAGAAAACGTAAACATGTACCACGGGCGAAGCCGGGGCGGACCGCTAGTAAAATATATATATATCGCAGCTTAACAACTATGTAGGTAATAGTTTTAAATTGTTAACTTATTAAGAATTGTATTTTTTAATAAATTATTAACTTGAGATTGTGTTTTATTTTATACTTAATGAACCTTTAGAGAATAATCAGCATTTATATTATGTTTTAGCCTTCTTTTAAACTTATAAAATATGAAGAGATATTATTATGTGCGTTCTCTGATTACTTATAAACTTCTGACTCGATAAAAAAAAAAGAAAATAGTTTTGAACAATAAATACATTCACTGCTAGATAGTCTATTTATCGAGGAAGACTATAGGTATAATATTATATCATCAAGCTAATAGTCCGGGATACATCGCCCATTTTTGCAAGTGATTACTATCAAGCTAATTTTTCGTGAGTAGCTTTATTTTGATGAGATGCCCAATAATTTCATGTACGAAACTCTCGATTGTGGTAGCTTATAACAAGGATAAAAATTTTTGATTTGACGGTTCTCAAATATTTATTACGCAATTTGTAGGACAATATGTCTGTTGAATTATATAAGTTTTAAATAAGTGAAAATAAAAAAATCAGCTGGTTAGTAATAATTTATGATGACTTCGTTATCGATACACATTGGAAATTGGGACTCTTTGATCAAACCATAGATTTTGTAGGACAAATATTTTTTCGAATAATTTAGATAATTATCTTGAGATTGAACAAAAAAAAACATTCAGTTAGTAATTAATATTTGAGAACCATCAAATCAAAATATTTTATCCTTGTTTCCTCTGGTAGCTACCACAATCGAGAGTTTTGTAGGTACATGAAATTATTGGGCATCTCATCAAAATAAAGCTACTCACGAAAAATTAGCTTGATAGTAATCACTTGCAAAAATGGGCGATGTATCCCGGACTATAATATAACAATATAAACAAAAATAATATAAATACTGCAGGTAAAACGACGGGGCACAGCTAGTATGTATGTATAATGTTAATTTATTATCTTAGTTTGATATATATTCATTGAAGAATACAATAGGATTGTCATGAAATAATTTAACGGCTATGTAAAATCTTTGGATCAAAACCGAACCCCTTTAACAGGGCCGTACTCACGGCCTTTGAGACTAACTTTGTAGCCCCAAAACTGACTTTAATGACATTAGGCTAAAAATGTCAAAATATAAACTCAAACTCAAACTTTTATTTATTCAATTAAACTTCATATACAAGCACTTTTGTCTTTGATTTGATTGTATATTGTTTCATAACATTTTTTATCATACACTTAACCGATATACAAGGTGTCCCACTATTGGTATACTAAGCGTGAAGAAACTTGTAGTTTTGCATACACTGATCACGAAAAAAATACTTAAACAACAAAATTACGGCAAAATTTTTTTGATAAATTTTTCCTGAAAATCCATGTTTTCTTCTCTAGCTTCGCGCAGCCGTCATGTACCGCTTCTCTAATGTGAAATGAAATGAAATAATTTAGTGAGCATTTTGTCTATGAAAACATAATCTTAAACGATAGCTCACGTGCTGGTGGCAAAGTTGGATGGGTTGCTTGTTATGGGTGTACACATAGAGTTTTAACAATTCATCTATTTGACAAAAAATGCGTCTGGAATTTTATAAGTATTTTTTACGTACTCAGCGTATGCAAAACTATAACCTCCTTTGAGCTTAGTATATCAACAGTGGGACACCCTGTATAGAAAAAGGTTTTATTTTTCACTGAGTATGCTCAAGGGATATTGGTTTCACTATGTTTTTATTTGTGAAGTAAACTGTGAAAACATCGTGTTGTAAAATTAATAAAGAAAAACGTGAATTTGCAACGATTAAAGGTGCAACAAATATTGAAACCATAATTGTTTTACAAAGAAGATCTCTACGTTTTATAATAAACGCTCAAGGCTCCGAAAATCCTTTTACAATGCAAGATTCTTGATTATACCGACACAGTAAGTATTACATTATGATTTATATACGGATATACAGAGCACGGGCTCTGTAACACCAACATACATACGAGAATAACCGATAACGTGAAGAAAAAAATACAATTTAAATGCCTGTTTTCCGACATTCTAAAGTTAATAATTCATTTTTCAGATTAGTAAAGCTAAAGTAGGCGAGAATGAACTGTATAAAAATTGAGTTTGATTTATTTATTGAAATTTACAAATGTTAAGATAAAATTCGAATAAAATTTTATACGTTACTACATTTTCTCATTCGGCATTTTCTCGTCGTTGCAACACGTTGTGACTTGTGAGGTAATTTTCGGTATTTGAGTCTTATATTACACAGCACGGCTAGTTATAAAATTCAAGTTTTGAGTGCAATAAATATAATAGTTAAATATATATAAAAATTTTATATTATCTGTGTTTCACACCTAAGGGCGTATTCAGAAAGAAAGCTTGAAACTTATAAGCGCTTATCGGCGCTTGTCATGTTCATATATTTTCCTGCGCGTGTTACCAGCGCTGACAAGCGCCGATAAGCGCTTATAAGCGCTTATAAGTTTCAAGCTTTCTTTCTGAATACGCCCTATCTTGGCAAGTTGGTGTGAAAGGGATAAAAAAACATACAGGCGTCATTCAACGTCATATTTTCTTGTTACAAGTTAAAGGTCATAGTGCAATCTCCAGTGTATTAGATATAAGCTTCTTGGCTATCTGCCCTTAACACGGGGCCCCACATTCTCCTAGCCCTTACAATCCAGCCCTGTTTCAAAGGGCCCGTATATCAGGGCTGTCACACACAGACCACACGATGGACATTATCTGAAGTTTTATGTTATCTGTGAGAGGGTAAGATTGAAAAGTTTACTTTGAAATGTTTTGGTATTATGAATGTTTTATGAGTATTGGAATGTGGGAATTTAATAGTGGAGATAAATTAATACTAAAGTAATGTAATATAACTACTTATTAATAAATTAGTAGATAGTGAAATACTAAATTCACAGCGAAAACTTTTCCAAACAATATTGAAACAACTAATGAGTGACGATCATATTCTGTTGTTTCAAATTCAATTATTTTTGTATTTTGCATAATGTATACATTCACAAGTATGTATATTCACATGCACAAGTATATTTCACAAAAAATAAAGAACAGTAAGCATATATTATCCAATATGCGCACAAATTATACATCCCTGGACCCTGGGTGTTGTTTTTAATTAATTATTCAAATAACAACTCTTTATTATATCTATTAAAATATATTGTGTTACCTTATTATAAATAGTTATTACGAATAATCCACGTACACACATACGTTATAATATATATTGTGTACCTACTACACATATTGTACCGTGTTCCCGCAGCACATTCCTATTTCCTATAGGTACGCGGAGCGCGGGTGAGGCGGTAGAGACGGTCGAATTATTATGATCGTACTTGCTGCTGCTTTTACTTGTATGTACCTCATTGCGGTAGGTACATGAAATGAACACATTGAAAAATACGCTATTGATAAAGAGAACTCCCTTTTTGGAAAGATCGGTTAAAAATAGTTACAAGATACTTACCCGTACTTTTTGGTTATTCGCTCTTGCTTTTAATACTGATTTTTTAATAAAGATCTATTGAATCCTTAGAGCTTGGTTTAATGCTCTAAGAATGAATCATTTCCATTCCTTATCGACGCGAAAAAGACTTTTCAAGCTATGCCATTCTATAAAAAACTGATCCCCCTACAGGTCAAAACAACACAATAAGTTTGTATTACTTCAGAATTAACACTGTTAATCCAAAACCCTACTAATACTGTAATACAGTAGGTACATTAATTTGCAGTTTAATCTCTATTACCCTGCGATTCGGACTTGCCCTCTCGTAAAAGTAAATGACCGAGAGGGTTAGGGTTAAGATGTTAAGTTACCTGTAAGGTAGAATTTGTCTGACGCGTTTGTATGTGAAAAGCGATTTAGCAGCTGCCTGATATGTTGTTAGAAAATCTATAATATAAAAATGAATCGCAAAATGTGTTAGTAAGCGCATAACTTGAATTCGTTGAATTACGAGGAAGGTTCAGGAGAGAAAACTTAAACATTAAGGTATAATAATTATTAGCTGAAAGTAAACGAGTAATTTTTGAAGTGAAACTTCTATAACGGGGTTGGAAAAAAATTTAGTGTAACATTTTTTCGTTACGCGTGACATTTTTCCGTTACGCGCCATCTTGTTCTTTATCCCTACTACGCGTTATTCGACGTATTTCTGTCAAGTTGCATATAGTAAATTATTTTTTGAAAAATAAGGTTATAAAGAAGTTTCACTTCTTACGTGTGTACACTAGTACACGCACAAATTTTTTTATTCGTCTGTTTACTGTTACGATCTAACTACTTACCTCAAAAACAGCTGAATCGATTTCAAAGTTTCTTTAAAATTGAAATATCTTACTCTATTTAAAAACACAATTAAACACTTTTGTATTTTATATGATTATAATATGACGTTAGTTCATCAACGTTTAATAAAAAGCCTAGGCTTTTAATTAACAGGCTAATTAAAATTGCGACAAATACATAACGCTACGACACTATATTCAACAGACAATCACACAATTATACAACCAAAAAACTCCTACAAATTACATAAAAAGTTAAAACAAAGAACCTATAATTTCCTTACAAATTGATAAGGAAAAATCCAAAAACTCGATTACTATTCAAGCGTGATACTGTAAAACCAACAGCGCTAACGAATTCATTGTTTTATTCGTCTCGGGGACATGAAGGTGAACAGTTTGGTTTCAACCGACTTAAAAAGGAGGCTCTGTAGAAAGTACGAATTGTTTTGCGGTGGTATCATCACTACATAGTATAAAACAAAGTCGCTTTCTCTGTCCCTATGACCCTATGTCCCTTTGTATGCTTAAATCTTTAAAACTACGCAACGGATTTTGATGCGGTTTTTTTTATTAGATAGAGTGATTCAAGAGGAAGGTTTTAGTATATAATTTTTTAGGTTTTAGACAAAGCAGGCGAAGCCGCGGGCGGTAAGCTAGTTAATAATTAATTTTGTGTATATGATGACTCAAAAGCGATGCAATTATTATTTTCTAAATGAACTGAATTTGACTGACCGGTTGGCTTGGTTGGTAGTGGCCTTGCCTTCCAAGCCAGAGGTCGTGGGGTCGATTCCCACCCGGGGCAAATATTTGTGTGATGAACATAGAGGTTAAAATTATATATGTATATGTTTATCAGCTCCATCTGGCTTCCACAACATAAGCGAAAGCTTAGTATGGAATCAGATCGTGCCGTGTGTGAAAATTGTCCAGAAATATTTATTTTATATTTTATTCAATAAATAAATGTTTTAGTTAAACGTTAGGTAACGAGAAATCAAAGCAGTTTGTTTGAGTTTAAAGGCAATGCTCAATCGTAATGTTTTGTGGCTATCTTTTTATGTAATACCTAGGTAATTCTTTTTACGCATGAATGTATGCTTAAGATATTTTCTTATCTGTACTTTAATATTATAAAATTGAAGTCTTTATATTTTTTCAGATCGAGCCAATAGACTATGTATGTAGGTAATATTACGCTACGATCAATAGCAAGAATATAAAATGTTGATATTATTAATTTGTAGGTATAGCAGATGAAGTTGCGTGGTTCAGCTGCTTGTTACCTTATACCTAGGTATCTTTCGAATACTGAACACATTTCTACAATGTGTAGGTAATGTTTGATACGTTTTTTGTGTACTTTAAGACAAGTTTCAAGTGAAATAAAATTTAATTCGGCAATTAATTAGTACCTATAATAATTCTGTACTAAAAGTCATATTTTTAGCGTTGAATATTTTTGTTGTTTACCATATTATTCAAGTTAAAAGTTGAATTGAGTCTTATCATATTAACATATATTTCATGTTTTTCTACTCTCTAAAATAGGTATTGTATACTCCGGCTTAGAAACAAAAATTCTTGGCGTAGATGTGGCTATCACAGTGTTGTTTCAGGGCTTCTAAAAGTTTTCTAATAATTCATATGATTCAATATACAGGGTGTCCCACTGTTGGTATACTAAGCTCAAAGGAGGTTATAGTTTTTCATACGCTGAGTACGTAAAAAATAATTAAAAAATTCCAGACGCATTATTTTTCAAATAGATGAATTCTTAAAACTCTATGTGTACACCCATAACAAGCGAGCCACCCAACTTTGCCACCAGCACGTGAGCTATCGTTTAAGATTACGTTTTCATAGATAAAATGCTCATATTAGAGAAGCGGTATATGCCGGCTGCGCGAAGCTAGAGAAGAAAACATGGATTTTCAGGAAAAATTTAGCAAAAAATTTTGGACGTAATTTTTTTTTAAAGTATTTTTTACGTGATCAGTGTATGCAAAACTACGAGTTCCTTCGCGCTTAGTATACCAATAGTGGGACACCCTGTATAATCGATTGAAAAGTATTTTATTAAAATTAATAATATGGCTGCATACTCTATATACTCTTCGTATTTAATGTATGGAAATTTTATATAAGCAAAAGCCCAGGTTGAAATAGTAAATTTTGTCACAATAATAGCAGAAAAAAACCTCGGGTAGATGTTAGTAAAAAATAATAAAATGATAATTTTGCGCTTTATGTTTAATTCTCTATGCATTTAACATTTTAGATTTAAATTTTGAACTGATTTAATGAAAATAACTATTAAAAATATTAATAACTAGCTTTCCGCCCGCGGGTTCGCCCGCGTTTTCAAAGAAAAACCCGTTCCCGTAGGATTTCCGGGATAAAACCTATCCTATGTCCTTTCTCGGGTATCAAAATATCTCTATGCCAAATTTCATGCAAATTGGTTCAGTAGTTAAGGCGTGATTGAGTAACAGACAGACAGACAGAGTTACTTTCGCATTTATAATATTAGTATGGATTGTAAAGGTCAGTCCAGTTTCATTACGAAACTTCCTTTCAAGTTTCATTGATATTTTCCATGAACATGATTTTGAAGCCGCTAGCAGTACCTAACTACCTACCTAAAAAGAAGTTATCTAATTCTAATATATATTATTCTAATATATATTATAAAGGCGAAAGTTTGTAAGGATGTATGGATGTATGGATGTTTGTTACTCTTTCACGTAAAAACTACTGAACCGATTACAATGAAATTTAGCACACATATAGAAGGTAACTTGGATTAACACATAGGATAGTTTTTATCCCGGAAATCCCACGGGAACGGGAACTATGCGGGTTTTCCTTTGCAAACGCGGGCGAAGCCGCGGGCGGAAATCTAGTATATTATAAAGGCGAAAGTATGTAAGGATGTATGGATGTTTGTTACTCTTTCACGTAAAAACTACTGAACCGATACAATGAAATTTAGCACACATATAGAGGGTAACTTGGATTAACACATAGGATAGTTTTTATCCCGGAAATCCCACGGGAACGGGAACTATGCGGGTTTTCCTTTGCAAACGCGGGCGAAGCCGCGGGCGGAAATCTAGTTTATGATAAAAATGTTTTTATGCCTTGTCATAGAAAACTCGAAGTGCTCGAAGTACTCTATGTAGAGAAAATAATCAGACTCTTTTTTATTTTAAAATAATAACAATAGAAAATGTAGAGTTTTGAGATTGATAGAGTCAAGTTACAATGAAAACCCCTTTGAAACCCCAATGAAAAAAAGCAAAGATTTTAGTATATTTTTTTATATACTACTAATTACTTTTTATTTTAATTTTTATCAATCATTAAACCTAGGTTAAATATGAGTATGATAATAGTTTAAAGAATTGTATGCATTCCTCTTTATATTCAGTTTTAAACATATATTGAATTTATTAAACTATACTTTTATTGTATTTTTATGTTTTCAACATTGTGAAATCAATTTTATCACTTTCTCTAGCATTAAAGTTTGTCTGATAGAGATTGCTCACAGTAAAGCCCGACTTTTACACCCACCAAATTTTCTTCCTTATACATACGATAAATACTTACATTTTCAACATATTTATTATTTAATTTGCTATGATAAATAATTGTTAAGGCAAAACAAATCTAAATATAAACGTTATAGAGTTATTATAAGGCCAGAAAATTGTCTTGACGTGTTAAGAGTAGACACAATCTCATACGCTTTGCGATATGAAGCCTGCAAAACACAACGTTAAAAGAGACACACACTAAGTTTTATACCTATTTAATTTTTGACACAGTCAGCCATCTTGGAAAGTCTAGACTAGATATTAGACGATCATTTATAATGCAGTGGGCGTATCCAACACTCGTTAAGCCACGCCTACCCTATCCCACTACGGTTTATTCAGTAGAGCTCTAGATCTCAAGGATAGAGGACATGCGTCTGTTCCCATAAAATAATTTAAAAAAATACATTCTATTCTTCAAAAAATCAGCCAGTAAAACGATTTTTTAATTTGGAATACAGTGTTCGATTGTTGGACAGTGTAATACAAAGATGCTCTTTGTATTTAGGATTGTTTTCGCGTTGTTTACTATGTTTGTTTGTCAACAATAACACGTGTGGGTGAAGGTCATTTGATTTGTGACTTATTGACATAGTTTGAATGAATTGTTTATGTGAATAATTCAGTGTATTATACAATTTGTGAACGTTAATAGATTGTGTTTCTGAACGAAATGTTTTATGACATTTAATAAAACTAATAACAATTTTATTCTTAAGAAAGGTGGAATAAATCAATCAAATTGGATTCTAAAGCAACTCCTGACCCCCACGGGGGTCAAAAAATAGGCAAGCAAACAAAGACGCTACTAGTACATCCATTTGAGCCTAGAAATACCGAAAAACAGAATAAATACCTTTTAGAAACACCTAGTGATTTAAAGAGAAAGACACCATTATTAGAATTGCCGAAAGATTTTAAGAAACCAAGGCTCTACAACAAGGAGGTTTCAAACGAAGTAAATGACGGTGAAATGAAAACAACGTCAATACAAACATCAGAATCTCAGAACTGTCAGAATCATCAGAATCGAAACTGTCAGAACATAAATAAAGAGAGTTCTATTCAAAATTCGAATTGCGAAAACGTACCACACGGAATAGACGCGCAGAATTCTAGTCACAGTCAGAATTCGAATTCTAGTCATTGTCAGAATCAGACCTGTCAGAGTTGTCAGCCAAAGTGTCACCATTGTTGCTGTCAAAGTGTGACTGAACATAAGTGCACTTGTCAGAATCAAGCTGTGAAAGTGATATTTGCACCAGCTATGATGCCCTCGATTTTCAACCCGGTACCAGGGTTGCCGTATATTTTAAAACCACCTGCGAAGCAAGATAAGGTATGTGGATATATTTGGCTGTAATGCTTTTAAAACTTAAAAGTAAAAATTAACTTAAAAAACAATATTAAAACACGTTATATCTTATAAATTAAATAAAATATTCTTCGCTCTACATAACAAGCTCTACATAAAATAAATAATAGCATGATTGTTTGTTTGAACGCGCTAATCTCAGGAACTACTGTCCGATTTGAAAAATTATTTCGGTGTTGGATAGCCCATTTATCGAGGAAGGCTATAGGCTTATATTATATTTATTTATTTATTTATTTATTTAAGGTCAGCCAACAGTTATTACATCAGTACAAGCATACAAAAAAAAAGATTACAAAATAGCTTACATAAACGTAATAACTACTTAAAGGCTAACACCACATGCGAAATAAAACGGTTTACGGTTACATATTATGACAATAACTACAACGATTAATTTGAAAAAAATAAGTTAAAAAGAAAACAGTGATAGTTAGTATCTTACATTTAAATATTTTTTTTATGTTGAGAACTATGAGAAAACAAAAAAAAAAATGTAAATAATTAACTTATAAATCTAAATTGACTAAACATTTAAAATTTATATAATAGTAAACACACAAAACCTGACCGAGACCAATGATGTTAATCATGAGACAAATGAAGCAACAACATTATTTTTAAATTTTGGAAGACTGTCTGAGAATATGTCTATGTCTATTGCACGATCTTTTGACAATTTGTTATACTGTTTTAAGAGCCTATTTATTGTGGCATTCTGACCCAGGTTGGTTTTAGATATTTTGGTCGAAAAAGGGGCGTATTTATCTACACGGGGCAACCTCGAAGGTGCGTTAATATTTATTCTCTCAATAAGAAACGGGCAGTCCAACAAACCATTAACTAATTTGTACAAAAAGCTCATGTCCAATAACTGTCTCCTGTCCGATAAACGATGGAGATTAAAGTGTTTTAATTGATTTTCATATGTCGGTAACAATTTTGCTTTATTGCATTGATACGTTAGGTGCCACAGGAAACGTTTTTGGATTTTCTCTAGACGCTTAATATGTACCTCGTAGTGCGGTGACCAGACTTGAGAGCAATATTCAAGACCGGGTCGAACTAGAGCCGAAAAAAGTTTGATCTTAGTTTGTGGTTTCCTGAATTCTTTTGTGTTTCTGATTACAAAGCCTAGCATTTGAAAGGCTTTATTTGCAACAGTGTCGATATGGGTGTTAAATTTAATTTTATTATCAAAAACAACTCCGAGATCTTTAATAGTGGTTACTTCTTCCAATATCTTATTATTTATAGTGTATGTCTGTGTGTTACTGAGTGTACTTCGCGAAAAACGTATATACTTACACTTATCTGTGTTCAGAGCTAAACCGTTTGTCAAACACCAGTCCACCAAGCGATTTAAGTCAGCTTGTAAATAAAGAGCATCGTCTTTATTATTTATTTGTTTTGCGAGTTTGAGGTCATCAGCGTATAGAAAACATTTACTGTATTTAAAAAGTGGTACGACATCGTTTATAAAAATATTAAACAGGATTGGGCCCAAAACCGATCCCTGGGGAACGCCTGATAGGTTTGCAAAAGGTTGAGACGAATATCCGCCAACAACCACCCTCGAAATCCGACCGTTTAAGTACGAGGAAAACCAATTCAGCAAGTTTCCTGTGATACCAAAAGAAGAAAGTTTGTGAATTAGAGCCTTGTGGTCTACGGTATCAAAAGCTTTGCTTATATCAGTGTATATGGTGTCAACTGGGATATTAGCGTCTACTGAATCCGTCAAAAAGGTCGCAAACGAGGTGAGGTTCGTTGTTGTGGATCGAGCTTTGTGGAAACCAAATTGTTGGTGTGAAATCAATTGTTTTATGTGCCACGTTATTTTTGGTCTTATCAAAATCTCGAACAATTTGCCAAAGACAGGTAGTATAGAAACTGGCCTATAGTCCGTCACAGATGTTGAGTTACCACATTTGGGAATGGGAACAACCCTAGACTCTTTCCATGCACTAGGAAAGATACCAGAAGCTATTGACTTATTGAATATAATTGAGAGGGGTAAGGAAAGGGCGACATGACATTCAATTGCAAATAAAGAAGGTAAACCATCGGACCCGGCTCCTTTATTACGGTCTAACTTTTTTAGGCCAATACGTACGTCACTTTCCGAAAAAGACAATTCAGCTAGAATATTGACTAATGAAGAGCATTGTAAATTGGAATCATGATAGTGTAATGAAGTGGTAGAAGGCGATTTATAGACAGATGCGAAAAAGGATGCAAAGAGATTGGAGATGTCAGAACCATTAGAGGCCTGCCTGTCACCTAGATACATTGAAGAAGGATAGGTACTTTTATTCTGGCGCTTGTTTTTCATATGTGTCCAAAATAATTTTGGATTTTTTGATAAGGAATCCTCAATGTGCTTTATATAGTTCTTATAACAAGATTCAATTAATGATGCACAACGCTTTTTCAGTAGCAAAAAAGAAAGCTCATCCAAAGGATTTCTGTACTTAATAAATCTTTTTCGTATTTTATATTTTTCATTAAGCAATTTTATAAGTTCTCTGCTATACCAACAGGGATATTTTTTATGTTTGGTCTTACTTAAAGGTACGTGTTTCGCGATGGCACTTCTTATTATTTTATAAAACATGTTTACCATATCGTTTACGTTCGTTAGATCTGCGAATTCATTAGTCCAAGATATAGAGTTGAGTTCGCATATAATTTTATCGAAATCTGCTTTGTGGAAGTTATATTTATCACCAGGAGTTTGGGATGGAAGACTTGGACTACTGTAACAAGACAAAACAAACTCCAGGGGGGGATGGTATTGGTCAATATTGCTGCTAAGCACATACTTGCTTTCCTGCATATACTCAACGGTCTCTGTCGATAGAATTAAGTCCAGAATTTTACCTTGGTGATTCAATACTGTATTATATTGTTTTAAATTATTTAAAGCGGCAAAATCGATTAATGTCTGCCCTAGTGGACCAGGTAGAGAACAATGCTGAGATGTGATGTTTTTATCATTAGGCCATAGTACCGAACTTAGATTAAAATCACCCATTATTAGTGTATTGTCGCGAGATTCTAAAATACGATTAGTGTTGTCAATAAAATGCTCAAGGATATGTTTTTGAACGGGGGGAGGTATATACACAGCACATATGCATAACTTATTTGAACAGTTCCGATTTCTATACAAATCAAGTTCAACCCATAGATCTTCGCAACCGCTCTCAAGCTGAGTTAATCTACGAGACTGGAAGCGCTTAGATATGGCAATCAGAACGCCACCACCTGATTTATTTTTGTGATATAAACTAGTTTCTCGGTCACGTCTATATGCCACATAGCGATCGTCAAATAATTCCGAGTCAAGTATTGTGTGGTTTAGCCAAGTTTCACATAGTACAATAACATCATAATCACAGCATAAAACGTTTCTATACAAATCTAATGTTTTAGTGCGCAAACCTCTAACGTTTTGAAAGTATACATTTAGGGACGAGAATTTAAACAGAATAAACAATAATAAACAAATGATTAATTTAAAAAAGAATAAATAACCTGTTACAATACATACAATTACTGATTACACAGACTATCTAGAGTTCCTGCGCTGCGAACATGGATGTATTCTGACGTATCAGTTTTACGCATAAATATGCGGCCGCTGCGCACCCACACGTGTTTATAGTTCAATTCCCTGGCTTTGAGGCGAGCTGCAGCATGAAGAGCCTTGTTCTCGGGGGATAAATTTTCGGTGACGTATATAGCCGACTTTTTATTTCCACCAAGACCCAAAAGACTGGAATTCAATTTATTGTCAGGGTTTTGCTTGTTGTATTTTACGGTGGCTGCTAGAATTGCATCACGAAGACGGGGACTGCTCAGCCTAACCAGAATAGCACGGGGCCTCAAGCTTTTAGGGTCTTTCTTAGCGATTCTACTACAGTAAGATATGTCTGTATCGTTTATGGGGCATGCCACTACTTTGCTTAGTTGTTTTACTACTGTAATCAGGTTTTCGGACTTATGCTCGGGTACACATTGAACTTCTAAATTTGACGATCGCATGAGTTGGTCCAGCTGGATGCATCGCGCGGAGATGGTTGAGAGCTCGCTTTTTAATAATTCATTCTCTTTCTTTATACGTTCAATATCAATTTTGTATGACTTTATTTCGGCATTTAAATTTTCGAAGTGACTATTCATAAAAGAAATCGATTCGTGAAAATTTCGAATATCATCTTTCATTTCGCATAACTGGTTATTTATATCACTCTTAAAATCTGCAATGCAATTAGTGACAGACATACGTAGCTCTTCTTTTATAATACTACGCAAGTCCGAACGCGATATACAAGACGATCCGCAAGTATTCGCATCCTTATTCGCGCGTAGCTCAGTAGTACCGCGCTTAGCAACGTTGATGTTAGAACGCGAGCCAGGCGAAATCGGCCGGATTTTGCTGTCCGAACATTGCATTATTATAAAAATGTAATAATGTAGAATTATTGATACTGGTACGATGACTCACTTGCAACGGCGCAACGATGATGCTTACGCAGAGTGGAGGTGCGAGTAGGTACGACGAATTATTTCTCGACACAGCGGCAGGCCCTCTCGTTTACTCGAGGTGAGGAGGAGCCTTCCTCCGCAAGCACAGCGCGTCGAGTCGCGCGCGCGGGAAATTTATTTGCAAATTGAATTCGCGATACTACACACCAATGCAGAACTTATTGCGAAATAAAGATGGGTTAAATTCGTATCCAAAATTTAACTAATTTTTTAAAAAAGTTCCGAAACACGTCCGCTCTCGACAACGGTTGAAATCGTATGATATGATTACGCTAAGACCAACAGGACCGGAGCCACGCGGATGAAACCGCGAAGCGCAGCTAATTATTAATAATTACATACTAGCTTTCCGCCCCCGGTTTAGCTTCGTACACTTAACAGCCATGCTTACAAGTCAAATTAACAGTCACACATTTTTCCACCACCTTTTTCGTTTGTAAAAGTAGCATTTGTTCTTTATCAAGGTCCAATCTATTTCCATTTCGAATTTCATTAAAATTGGGTGAGTAGTTTTCGCGTAAAAGCATAACAGACAAATAGAATTACTTTTGCATTTAAGCTACTTGCTGGAGTTTTTGATTCCATTCTTGTACCCAGCACGTTTATAATATTATTAAGTACATAAGTCTCTACTTCTATTATTAAATAAGAGATAGACAAGACTATTAGGATACCTATCCGATAGGCTATTTTATCCCAATCCGTTCAGTTTTTCCAGCGTAACAGGGTAACAAACATTCATAAAAACGATATAATACAAGTAGGATAAGCTTGCAATAAAATGAAATAGAAATGACCCGTTTTACAATTCAAACGGAATGTTTGAGAAATGTATTCATAGACGCACAATTGTTATTTTATTCATAGGGTTCGAGGGAGATATAAGGACTTAAAGTGTTTTATTGTCTTTGATTTTAGAGTATTATAATATGTATTGAATACACGTGTGCACACGTAAGAAGTGAAACTTCTTTATGACCTTATTTTTCAAAAAATAATTTACTTTATGCAACTTTACAGAAATACGCCGAATCACGCGTGGTAGGGATAAGAAAAAGATGGCGCGTAACGGAAAAATGTCACGCGTTCCAAAAAAATGTTACACTAAATTTTTTTCCAATCCCGATAAATAAGTTTCACTTCAATAGACTTGCTTTTAACATGTACTCTTTGGTATATATGTTTCATCTATAATATAACAATGAAACGTTAAATTTGTTACTAAGCTCAAATCTCGAAAACAGCTGAACCGATTTCGTTATTTTTGAAGTGAATACTTCTTTAGCGGCGTTGAGCACTTTTTCTGTAATGGGTATAAAATCTTAAACTCGCGTCAGGACACGTGACCTGATCGAAAAAGCGTAAGACGGATACCATTCCAAAATATCAAACATGCTCAACGTTAATAAGATTCAAGTTTTCACTTCTGCCGGCACTCCCGAAGTGCAACCCGTCTTTTTTTATAATATCCCTTGAAGTACGAGGGCGGTTCTTATGGAAAAAGTAAACATGAACGGGCGAAGCAGGGACGGACCGCTAGTATTTTTATGATAATAAAGTGTTTTTTTAAAAAGTCAGTTACACTACTTATAACTCAATTATATTAGGAAAGCTAGACGAAGACAAATACCCATTTAACAAAAAACTACGAACATGGAAACAACAATTTAAAAGTAGTTTCACAAATATATTATTATCTATTACTTGCTACGTCGTAGTAACTTACATTCTACGCCGTAGTACTACAATTTTATTTACTTGTAGTACTCGCTACGGCAAAGTTGTTTACGCATAACTATGACGTCATACACTTAAATACAAATGCTTGTAGCTTTAGCTAAAGCGTAGCACTTTCGTAGAAGCAGCTTTTCGCTCGGGAATTAAGAATCTAAAATTTGTTAACAGTGCTAATTAGAACGATTTATTGTTTCACTAGCGGTCCGCCCCGGCTTCGCCCGTGGTACATATTTACGTTTTCTCTACATAAAAACCATCCTCGTACTTCAAGGAACATAATAAAAAAAGAATTATCGAAATCGGTTCAGCCGTTCTCGAGTTATGCGCTTACCAACACATTTTGCGATTCATTTTTATATTGTTTCATGTGATAATTGCCCAATTTTATTTTATTATCACTTAGATATCACATAGTAAAATACGGTGTAAACATTTAACACACATCAACAAGTAAGGAGAAACCAAAACAAACAAAATTTATAACACAATCAACATATTATTGCATCGCTTAATTATATTATGTAGTTTTCTCTTTATAATATTACTTAAACAAACTAGCATATATACATATTTTACACTTGTTAAAGTTTTCTTGAGCGATTTATGCGACCGGAGGCTTAGTGTGACGAATTTACGGCGCGTCTTAAGCCTTCAGATAAACCGGATAAATTAAATCTTATATATAAAATTCTCGTGTCACAATGTTAGTCTGCATACTCCTCCGAAACGGGTGGACCGATTCTCATGAAATTTTCTGTGCATATCGGGTAAGTCTAAGAGTCAAAATATCTCTATACCAAATTTCATGCAAATTGGTTCAGTAGTTAAGGCGTGATTGAGTAACAGACAGACCGACAGAGTTACTTTCGCATTTATAATATTAATATGGATTATTGGTGCGACGTGTTCGCATGATAACAAACTATAAGGGTTTCTAAAGGAAAGTAGGTACAAAAGTTTATTGTTTCTCATATCAGTTTGTTTTTTTAGATTTTAATACGGGTTTACATTAAAAAAAAACTATGTGTGTTTTATTAAATTTTCTATTTTTTTCATCATGATTAGGCAAGCATTTGACCATCAGTTCGCCTGGTGAAAAGCGACAAGCGTGGACTAAGATGGAGCAAGCTGACCTAATAAATACTTATTCACTTTTCGTTTGAACAAGAAAATTATTTACTGATCTAACTATTACAAGTTATTACCGTGAAAGTTTCCCTAATTGGATGCACATTATTTTGTCTTTACTGAATACTATACCTATATTCATACAACAAACGTTTACATAAAATAAACTCCTCAAATCTATACTAATATTATAAAGCTGAAGATATTTGTTTGTTTTTTTGAACGCGCTAATCTCAGGAACTACTGGTCCGATTTTAATTAAATTCTTTCAATGTTAGATAGCCCAGTCATCGAGGACGGCTATAGGCTATATATCATCATGCTAAGACCAACAGAAGCGGAACAATGCGGGTGAAGCTGCGGAGCACAGCTAGTAAAAAATAAATACATTAATTTACACATACATAAAACCCCCCCAATTTATGAACACCATGTATATACATACAAAAAAACTTACATAAAACACAAAAATAATATAATAAACTCCGCAAATCGTATAATAAATGTGTACAGCGTGAGAATCAAACCGGCTCACCTCACTTCCTCACGTAACGCCCATAAAAGTCAAAACTCACTTTATTATGGAGGTATCAAGTTACAGGGTGTTCAGAAACTAGTTTCTTCGAAAGTATGTTATCTGAATCTATTTGTTAAATATTTAATGCATATTATTAGAATCAGAATTATCTTGTATGCACATAATTTTAGTAGATAAAAAATTTATTTTATTACCTTAAAATTTATACATTCTAGATACGTACTATACTACTCGCTTGACCCGGATTGTCTTGTTGAATTAGTAATAAAACTCTATGTTATTTTGAATTAAAGAATCTTAGATTCCTCAATACAAATTTCGTATAAAATAACGAAAAAACTACATACATAAATAATTAGCGTTTTATCTGCGGCTTTGTTATCATGTAAAAAAAAACGCATCAAAATCCGTTGCGTAGTTTTAAAGATTTAAGCATACAAAGGGACATAGGGACAAAGAAAGCAATGTGATTCATTGTGAACACCCTGTATAACATAAAAGTGCACCCTTTACGCGTTAACTTCGTGCCATGAATATGTTATTGTATATTACGATTTATTTCCAAAACCACCAGTGCAAAAGTAAGTTTTTCATATTCAGGTTAAGTTATTATGTAAAACTAGAGGTCCGCCCCGGCTTCGCCCGTGGTACATATTTCGCAATAAAAGGTAGCCTATGTCCTTTCTCGGGTATCAAAATATCTCTATACCAAATTTCATGCAAATTGGTTCAGTAGTTTAGGCGTGATTGAGTAACAGACAGACAGACAGAGTTACTTTCGCATTTATAATATTAGTAAGTATGGATGTAAGAAAATCTTGATACTTAGCATGCAATCATTTACACTTATACAAGCTGTGCCCGCGAAGCTGTTTCTTTGAAAAGATAAATATATAATTAAAGTACAATAATTGTTTATTAAACTAATAATAATCTGTAATAAAGAAAATGTAGTTGTCATGTAGAAATTGTATTCCTATTCAAAAAATAAACTACACGTGGCTTCGCTCGCTTTGTCTATAACCTAATAAATTATATACTAAAACCTTCCACGAGAAACACTATCTATTTAAAAAACCGCATCAAAATTGCGTAGTTTTAAAGATTTAGGCATACACATTACACAGGTATGGACAGAAAAAGCGACTGTTTCAAAATCCGTTGCGTAGTTTTAAAGATTTAAGCATACATAGGAATACAGAGACAGAGAAAGCAACTTTGTTTTATACTATGTAGAGATAAATACCATAAAAGTAAATAAAGATGTACTGTGCCTAAATATAAATCTTGTTTATCCTAAGACTGACCAAATGTACCGGTAAGTGAAAGTAAAGTAGGTACAGTGGAGAGGAAAAGCCGGTAAGTGCTTATCACCGGTCAAGGGGACGGATGGGTACAGTCGAGTACAAACAACCTTTGAAGATTTTTTTTTTTTACGCTGCAATAGGGAAGCGCTTGGCCACGATCTCGCCTGATGGTAAGCTGAGATGTGGCCTAAGATGTAGCGCGTTTCCCTAGAATGTACCTGTTCACTCTCCTCTTGAATTGATTATGATTCTTTTTTTTGATAAACGAAAAATAATCCGGTTATTTTTTTTTTTATTTGAAGAAATTAGATTACATAGATCTATTAATGTTAGTAAATATTATAATTGTCGTGCATAATGATCTCTAATACAGCTAAGAAGCTATCTGCCTTACCAAAAATACGCAATATGAAATTGTACATTAAGTAACATGGCATAGCTTATGTTAAGGATAACTATTAACTATCCATGTCAGTACGCTATACCCAACCCTAAACGTGTTTATTTTTCCACAACGATATATATTTATTAACCGATATTCGTTAGTGACACTCTATTTCGTATTAAATCATTCGTCAATCTTATAATTGCTTTTAAAATCGACTTCACGGAAGGAATATTATTTTCCTTATTATTTCAATTTCCGCTTCCATTCACGACTGTACACAAACACTAGGTAGCTATCGGTCAGCCGCAGGGCAGAGATAACGGACATCGTTCGCTAATCCCCTCGGATGTTATTCTTAGCTAGTGTTTCTTTTTCGCGAATTACTTGGGTAGGTGAATGTGTTATACCTAAGTGTGTATATGTATAACTAGCTTTCCGCCCGCGGCTTCGCCCGCGTTTTCAAAGAAAAACCCGTTCCCGTAGGAATTCCGGGATAAAACCTATCCTATGTCCTTTCTCGGGTATCAAAATATCTCCATACCAAATTTCATGCAAATTGGTTCAGTAGTTTAGGCGTGATTGAGTAACAGACAGACAGACAGAGTTACTTTCGCATTTATAATATTAGTATGGATTATTTTTATAATACAAAGCAAAAAACTTCTTAATAATTTCATAACTTCCGTACTCGACTGTACAAACACGGGCTATCGGTCAGCCGCAGAACGATAATATATTTAGTTCTACACCCGTAATTCCTTCGGGTTTCTTCATTCTTGTTTGAGTTTAGAAGATATTTTGAAAAAGGGTAAGGTACACTTGGAAGGGTAACTTTTTAAACGTGTATTATATTGTATTTTCTGATGTTTGATTTTACGCGAGTATTATACATTTAGAAATTAAAGACTTTTTAACGGATTTTAAACGCGATTTATTCATTCTATTATTTTCCCGATGTTTCGAACACTTTACAGCGAGCGTGGTCACGGGGAGACGTCGAGAGAAACGTCGGGAAAATAATAGAATGAATAAATCGCGTTTAAAATCCGTTAAAAAGTCTTTAATTTCTAAGTGTATTATATTCTTTTAGTATACGGTGCATTCAAACGAGCGAATGTTCATTCTAACACCACTATCAAATTATTTTAGTGTAAACACGCTTAGCATTCTTTCGTTGTTCTTAGTGCGTTCGAAAAGATTCTATGCAATGTTCCAATAATGAACAACACTGAATACGAGTTTTCGTTTAGGTACACTAGAAGATCACGAAAGAATGCTCTTGCTCTAGTAACTAGCTCTATGTTCGTTTAATGTTAATGCACCGTAGATGAATTGGTAAAGTGGATATCTAGTAGTATAAATAAGGGTGTAATCTATACATATAATAAATCTGTAGAAGGGTCAATTCTGTACATTGAAAATGTTGAAAAAATAAATAGCAGGGGGTGTGAAATGTGAAGGCATCACGTGAAAACTAACGGTTCGATTTCGATGAAACTTGGTATAATTAAACCTTATTATCCTGGGCGTAAAATAGGATACTTTTTATCCTGGAAAAATACGTAGAAAAAAAATAATCTTAATTTTTGAGTTTTATCCATAGACGTTGTTCTGTAGAACCGCGAACACACGTTGGGTATTATTATAGGCCTAGCCGTATTTGGGTCCAATAGATATTTATAAGATGTCATTGTCAGAGTTACTCAAAATGGAGAAATAAACCATCCACGCGAAGACCGACATCCGCGCGGACGGAGTCGCGGGCGGAAGCTAGTAGTATAAATAAGGGTGTAATTTTTAAATATGTGTGTAAAGGCAGTATAGAAGATACATTTTAGAGTGGATTCCTAATTGGATATAACATGAAATGTATTATATTAAATTAATCTATAATTTTACACGAAATAATTCTAATAATGAATAGGTAATAACAAAATGTAATGGATATATTATGTATGTACGCTTTCACGCAAAACTACTGACCGGATTTTGGTGATACTTGGCAGTTATGTAGCTTAAGTACTAGAATAATACATAAGCTATAGAAATTTTAATTTGTTCTTCAGCTAATTAAAACAACATACATATTATTAAAAGTTACATTTTTGACTTTATGAATAACTACTGCCTATTTTTAAATTTTATCATGAATTAAGCGCGTCACACACGATGAAGATACTATAATATTTTATCTTAAGATACTGTTATATTTTATATTACAGTATCTTAAGGTATCCGGTATCAGCGTTCGGACCATCATTTTTCTTTTTGTCATTGCGTACTAAGACCCCTGTAGAACCGCCATCCTGTTACAAATGACCCGAAATTTTGTGTAAGTGTTTCGGGTACGCGCTTTAAAGTAATAACAATAGACCGTAAATATACATGAATTCAATTTGTGATATTTTTTAAATACTATAGTAATTCCTATACATTACAAAAAAAATTTTCAAAAACCAATTCCGTATGTATTTTACTAGCTGTCCGCCCCGGCTTCGCCCGTGGTACATATTTCGCAATAAAGCCTATGGTAGCCTATGTTCTTTCTCAGGGTCTAAAGGTTATCTGTGCCAAATTTCAGTAAAATCGGTCCAGTAGTTTATGCGTGAAAACCATATATACATACATACATACAAACAAACCTTTCCTCTTTATAATATTAGTATAGATGATAACTTAATATTAAGTAATGTGTTTTTTATCCTCTTTTAAAGGCATACATAATAACTATAAAAAGCTGTAAGTCCCCTATAATGGTTAAGCTCATAACCTAACTTTTTTCAAGTCGGGAGAGCCCCTAATCGTTGTAGCTATAAAATTTTTCTTATAATTAGAGTTCCTTTAAAGTTTTTTTCATGTTACAACCGAATTGGGCCGCAAGTTATAGGTAAAAGCGATTTTTAAGTATTTCTTTAGTGTAACCGATTTTTTCAAGTTTAAAATTTAGCTTTCTCTAAGATCTGTATTACCTTTCAAGTAGTAATTGTTTTCATCAGCGATTACGTCCGCATAATAAAGGGAATTCCCAGGGAAATGAGAAGTTTCATCTCAGTAAGAGTTCTTACAGACGAATGGCAAGTTATGAGCGGTAGTGGCTACTTCAGCCGTCGCCACCTGTCGACGGCAGTCGTCAATGCGTCAGCGGCAGCAGTAAATACGTCGACGGCTGCCGTTGACAGGCAAAACGCTAATAGCTTGCCGTTCGTCTGTAAGAACACTAAAAAGGAGCGTATTTCACATCTATATCATTCATCTTATCTATCTCCAGAAACAAAAATCATGTCATAAAAGTTCGTCGTTACGATTCGAAAGAAAGAAACAGACATTTTCTTCTTTCTACATTTACTTTTGCATTTAAACTTACGCTAAGTTTATTATTAATAAGAGATGATATTAAATTGAAATTTTAACCTAACCTAACCTATTATATAATATTTTGCATGTATTCATATATTGTAAGTCCTCAGTAGCTTCAAAAAATAAATGAATAAGGAAATAAGGATATTATTAAGTACATAACCCGCTATCTCTCAAGACTTATACCGATTTCAGGGCAAACTTTTGTCAAGTGTCCGTGCTAATAAGCATACAAATGGTTCTTCTGCTAATCACTGTTTTATCAAGCGAGGGAGAGAGAGGTGAGATTAGAGAGGGAGGGAATGATATCGAAGTGTTGTCGAAGTGATACGATTTGTGGTTTATTAACGTGTGTTAAGGTGTTTTAACTATTTTGAAGGCGATCTTTATATTAATCGAATTAAGCGATCAAAGTTTAATAAAATTAAATACGATGAACTGATCTGCGTTTAAATAATATAATCCTACTCGAATGAGTCAAAATATATATAATATATCCACTGCGATTCAAATTATCATGAGGTTTAATATTTTTGTTTACATTTTCCGGGCACCTTAAGATTTTTTTAACGATACGGCATATTTAAAGATTATATCTAATAAATCGGACCAGTAGTTCCTGAGATTAGCTCGTTCAAACAAACAAACTCTTTAGCTTAATAATATTAATATAGTTACATGAAATGCTCTACAGTTCAAAATGCCTCACACCCGAAGAAGGAATTCCAGCAGAAATATAATATGTTAATCGGAAATGAAAAAATATATATTACACACGGACAGATGTGAATGTTAATATCAAATGTGTGATATATCGATGGGGGAGGCGTTATGAAGAGAGAACGGTTAAACTACGTTCGGCGCGGTTGGGTTTTGGATGGGTCATATCTTTGGTTTTAGTTCGTGTGAATTAAGAAATAAAATTAAATATTGGTACGATATATTTAAAGATTACATTAAATGCGTTTAAATTAAATTTAAATAAAACAGGTTAGTTTGTAATTTCGTAGTTTATGTAGAGCTTTCTTAAAATAAATAAATAAAATAAATTCTTTGGCATATTATTATAATATATGATGATACATATGTATTTTGTAAAATTAAATTGTAAAACTGACATGATTTAAAAGAGCAACTATGGAGTTTCTTGCCGGTTCTTCTCCGTAGATACTGCTTTCCGAATCGGTGCTGAATGTTAAAAATATGTAATGACGTTTAAAAGTTTCTAGAAGAAGACTAATTGAATAAATAAATGTTTGAGTTTGAGTCTGAGTAAAGATACACTAATTTTTATATATTTATACCCGATCGTTTTGTTCTTGAGTTTAGTAAAGTTAGTATCTAAGCAACGTAAAAAATCGAATCATTCCACTTTATTACGGAATAATAGTTGTATAATATAAGTTTGCATTTGCATACCTACGTACCTACCTCCAGTTTTCTACAATATAATGTACTATTACTCCACCAGATGGCATTGCCAAAAACGTCAGGAAATATCGATACATTTTTGATTTGATTATAAAAACATGGTAAAAATTCGATAAAACATACATTTAAGATGAAAGAATTGTAATTCCTTTCTCCCTTCGGTTTATTTAAGTTCACAATTTGCATCGAAAACGGTTCCGCACAAGATTGAAACATTTTTTAGGGTTCCGTTACAGTTGGCATTATGTGGACATGCGTTTTTTAATATTATTTTGCAATATTTGTTTGTTTAGAAATTATTTATACCAGATAATACACAGTTCCATATTTTTTGCTCTAAATATGAACATTAAACGTTAAAAATTAAACATTACCTAGATAGAACTTAAAAAAAATATTAAAACATAACATATACAATGCGAAATCCATAATTATAAACGAACCAGAGCAATTTCCTCAGATTTTAATAGTATCCAATATTATTCCACATTTACAAAAAAATACGTTGCTGTTCCGCTCCTGTTGGTCATAGCATGATGTTCTATTACTATAACCTTCATTGATAATTTGATTATGAAGGAACACTTACTTAATTCTTAACTTAATTGCAATAACAAATCAAAAAAGTCAAAGTTGTTTCAAATATTAGTACTGCGTACCAACAAACTTTAAGCAATAAGCCTTTTTGTGTGTATTAATTGTATTGTTTGTGCCCATTCGTATTGTCTTCTTGGTATTAGTGCATATAAAATGTAGTCATTAATTTATTCAGACTCTATAATATTAATAAATATGGGCATATCCATCGTCACCTAACGTCACCAACACCCGTGAAACAGAGACCACTGTAGCGCGTCTGTTTAACGACTCGACTGATTCAATGAATACGTTATAAAAGCTAAGAATGGGACATCTTTCTTTCTTTCTTTTGTAAGAATGGTTTCTTGTGTTATTTGATTATAAGTAGGCGTTGAAACTCTGTATGTAAATTAAAATATGATAATAATTAAAATATGATATATTATTTAATAATTTATTAAGTATAATATGATAATAATTTAATTTACATACTGAGATAATAATGCCATTAAAAAGAAAGGTTTATTAATATCTTATTATAGATTGATTTATAATAACAAGATCGATACATTCAAGTCTTATTAAACGACTAGCTTCCACCCACGACTTTGTGCGTGCATCCCCGTTTTTCCCCGTTCCCGCAAGAATTTCGGGAAATCCTTTCTTAGCGGACGCCTACGTCCTAACATCTACCTGCATGCCAAATTTCAGCCCGATACGTCCAGTGGTTTGGGCTGTGCGTTGATAGATCACTATATCAGTCACCTTTGAGTTTTATATTTATATATAGATAGAAGATTTTCCTTTAAAGGAAGTCAACTATCATTTATACTTTTTAGGACTTGCATGGTATATATATTTATTAACAAGATCAAAAAGCGTTTCTTTTCAACTATTCTTCATTTAAAAGTGCTTAAATATAAATAACTTAGCTACGTGAATGTTACTAAAACAAGTAACACTAACCCAGCCAATTTAATAACAATCCTCAATATTATCCACATAACACGCTTCATGGATTGCCAGTACGAAAAAAGGCATAAAAATCTCCCTACTAGCCATCTGGTGTCAAACGAGGGAAAAATTATTCAGGGGTCTGGCAACCGTCAATTAGTCTTTGTCCTGTGTTATTACTAGCTTATTCTGTTTGCAATTGTGTATATGTGTTTATAATATTAATGTTAATTTTATGTAAATATTTATTTTATGTATCTATAAAAGTATAAATTATAAATACACTAGCGTTTCGCCCCGGCTTCGCCCGTGGTATTTACATGTTTACGTTTTTTTTTCATAAAAACTATCCTATCTCTCAAGTTGAATCGAACTGCACATGGTGTGCGAATTTTATTATAATAATCGGTTAAGTGGTTTAGAAGTCCATTGAGGACAAACATTGTGACACGAGATTTATATATATTAAGATATACTCTTACATTGCAAGTTAAATACAAGCTTGTAATAAAGATAAAAGATTTGTTTTTTTGTTAGTTCCTTTGAAAGAGACGAACACACAGTCTTCCGTTTCTAAATAATATAAAGGTGACCTCACTGACGCTAACCTCTCGAACTACGGATCCGATTCGTAAAATTACTTCACTGTTATATTTTATCGATGGTATATTATGTAATATTTCATCACTTTTAGACCGAAAGGATTGTAGCAATGCAGGTAAAACCACGCAGCACAGCTATTTTATAATATTAATATGGTATTCTACTGCTAATAGAGTCTAACAAGGATAAAAACAATAACTAATTTAATACTTAGTAAGTTAAATACCTACCTAATTATTTCTGAAATAACATATATACCTACAGATAATCCAAAAAAGGTATGCATTTTAAATAAATTTATTGTTTAATCAACACATTTCACTTTTTTCCTTTCACAGCAATCCCAATACATCTTATTTATGACTAGCTGCTCCGCGCGGTTTCACCCCCGTGGCTCCACTCCTGTTGCTCGTAGCGTGATGAAATATAGCCTATAACCTTCCTCGATAAATGGGCTATCTAACACCGAAAGAATTTTTCAAATCGGACCAGTAGTTCCCGAGATTAGTGCGTTCAAACAAACAAACAAACAAACAAATAAACAAACTCTTCAGCTTTATAATATTAGTATAGATTTTACCGTATTTTTATCCAAAAACATGGGATATAAAACAATAACTGCTGACGAAGAGCGAGGGTGGCAATTCTGACCCCATATCCTTTATCCGACCTACAGATATTTCAATTAACAGACCAACGGTATGTGATCGATTTTTTATATACGGACGGTATTGGGTTCCGTGTTATAATAATTTTGTTTGTTATATTATCTCTATATATAAAAATGAATCCATATTTCCCTTGGTCACAGCATCACGCATGAACGGGTGGACCGATTTACATAATTCTTTTTTATAATATTCCTTGAAGTACGAGGATGGTTCTTATGGAGAGAAAACGTACCTAAACATGTACCACGGGCGAAGCCGGGGCGGACCGCTAGTATTCGATAACAATGGTTTTTTTTTCGTATGTAAAACTTTTTTACACGATTCGCTTAGTTATATCTAATTATATCTCATTTCAATGGTTACTTCAATAATCTTACATCAAACTTGGATCATTGTATAGTTTTACAGATATGATTGGTCTATAAAATGTGTTATTAAAAAATTCATTGCAAGACGTAACTTATTAAACGCTCTACAAAATATGTAAAACTAGCTTACCGCCCGCGGCTTCGCCCGCTTTGTCTAAAACCTAATAAATTATATACTAAAACCTTCCTCTTGAATCACTCTATCTATTAAAAAAACCGCATCAAAATCCGTTGCGTACTTAGTTTTAAAGATTTAAGCATACCTACATAGGGACATAGGGACAGAGAAAGCGACTTTGTTTTATACTATGTAGTGTTAAACCATCAGTGGGACACCCTGTATAGATGTAAAATATTTATATATTATTTCTTAACAATTATTGAATTGTAGTTTCTATTCAAAATTTATTATAGCCCAATCCTACGGAACCCCAATAGGAACGTTAATTAACGGCGCGCGAACTGTGGTATTTTTGGCACGTACGGTGATTTTTAGCTCTTTCAAAGGGTTAATTTTAATTTACCGTTATTCTGGAACATTCAAGGGGCAAGGGGCAAAGCATTTGTCAAATTGCCTATCGATTGTATGAAATACTTGTGACAACTATGTCTGTTCTAATGTGTGTATGCTTAGATCTTTAAAACTAAGCAATGGATATTGATGCAGTTTTTTTTAATAGATAGAGGGATTCAACAGGAAGGTAAGTATATAATTTATTACACTTTAGACAAAGCAGGTGAAGACTCGGATGGAAAGCTAGTATGTACCTAGTATATAGTATAAAGAGCAAAGATTATATTGTTTGTTTGTAACGACTTACCTATCTCAAAAACTACTGAACCGATTTCAAAAAAATGTTCAATATCAGAAAGGAAGATAGTACTTAATTGTGATAATATTTTCAAATTCGGTTAAATAATTTCGGATAACTAATAAAATGTACCTAATGTGATAGGTACTTATATACCTACAAGAAAACCCGCAGGGCATAGCTAGTAATTTTCTATCTTATGAAATGATAATGATATTCTTTTAAGTTTTCAAAAGGAAAAGTTTAGACTGAGTATTTATATAATGTTACGGCTAAACTCAAAACTTTAATTTCCTGGACATAATAGTTAGTGATAGGTATACATTTCGTATCCATTGAAATAAAGATTTTTCATAAATAAATCATAAAGCGTTTTCTGACATTAATAAATATGTCCGGATGATTTAAATTTTGAGTTACTTATTTTTTTATTACTAACTACTTAATTGTTATCTATCTCTACTCTAAACTTCATTCAAATCGGATCAGCCGTTTTAGCGTGCAAGAGTATTAAATATTTAACAACAGAAGAACAACAGAACTTAAGTTTATCATCATTCTATTATTATTTAAACCATATTATCTTGAGTATTATTTTATCAACATATTCCCAAAACTGTTTTTTCAATTTTTTTTTTGACGCTCAAACGATATTATTTTTTATTTTTTTCCAGACGCTTCACCAACTGACCTATCTCCAAGGTTGTGCTGCATCCAAAACGCCCCATCCCTTCCGGCTTTGTTTGATTTTAATTTGAAACTCATTAATTATACATCACTTACTTGTTGAGTGGCCTTTGTGATTTAAGAAAAAACATTTTTTTTCAGAAATATTTCTTTTGATATCTTTGTGACTTTAACGGAGGGAAAAGTATTTTTAAAAGTGTTAGATAATAATATTTATCAGAAACTACCTGTCCACCCTGGCTTCGCCCATGGTACATGTTTACGTTATCTCTCCATAAGAACCATCCTCATACTTCAAGAAATATTATAAAAAAGAATTAACGAAAGCGGTTCAGCTGTTCTCGAGTTTTGCGCTTACAAACACATTTTGCCTTTTATTTAGCTTCTATCGCGGGCTTTGAGCGCGGGGACCGAATCCAGAAATTTCGTAACGAAAAACCTCACACCAATCCGACGGGCACGGAGGTGTGGCTTGAAGGCATAGCATGCAATAGCTTTACCGCGGCAGTCCCCGAGTGCCACACGTCTTTTATTTTATTTTATAGACAAATCCCACCAAAACGTTTTCTTGTAAAATGTTGCCAAGACTCTTGCACTCAGAATTAGATCTAATGTAGAGTCAAGCGCCTTGGGCCCTTAGTAGGTGAAAACGGCAAAATGGACTGTTTTCTATGAGCTATAATAATTGAAAATATTGAAGTTTTTTCGCACTGAAATTTCTATGTATTACAGAACGTATGTGTGATGGGATGACTGTTTCCAAAACACGATTGGAAAAATTTTGCTCGATAAAAAAAATCTGAAGTTACCTCTAAAATCTTATCTTAAAATACTATTATAAAGGCGAAAGTTTGTAAGGATGTATGGATGTTTGTTACTCTTTCACGTAAAAACTACTGAACCGATTACAATGAAATTTAGCACACATATAGAGGGTAACTTGGATTAACACATAGGATAAGTTTTATCCCGGAAATCCCACGGGAACGGGAACTATGCGGGTTTTCCTTTGAAAACGCGGGCGAAGCCGCGGGCGGAAATCTAGTATCATATAAATGCTCATTACAACCGTATTTAACGATAATAATTCGTATAAAATCACAAATACAGTACTCCCAAACTGATAATGCGCAAAAACTCAGATCCACTTTATTATTGGTATAGATAGATATATACTAGAACTAGGTTGATCCAAAAGCAATGATTGGGTATTTCTTGTGCAAATAAAAATAAAAAATAATGAAGTATATTTTCTATTTAGAAGACTATCTAGATAAATAAATATATAATTATTTTAACTAAATAATGACCTCGTTTTATATTGATTATATTTACATAACGTTAAGATAAATATAACAAGAGATACATATATACTTAGATATAGGAATTAGGTGGCTCGCCGCAAACGGCGAGGAACGGTTGCGT
>CAJQZN010036088.1:0-11221 GCA_907164685.1 Colias eurytheme | reverse complement strand
TTATAGGGTGGAAGCCTCCACCGATGTGAGTCTTACAGTCCCTCACACTTTGTATGCTTAAATCTTTAAAATTACGCAACGGATTTTGATGCGGTTTTTTGTAATAGATAGAGTGATTCAAAAGGAAGGTTTTAGTAGGTATATAATTTATTAGGTTTTAGACAAAGCGGGCGAAGCCGCGGGCGGAAAGCTAGTTTTTTATATAGAAGATAATAAATAGATACAGTGTGTTTTAGTAGGTATATAATAATATCTTATATATATAAAATTCTCGTGTCACAATGTTAGTCTGCATACTCCTCCGAAACGGGTGGACCGATTCTCATGAAATTTTCTGTGCATATCGGGTAAGTCTGAGAATCGGCCAACATCTATTTTTCATATGTACCACGGGCGAAGCCGGGGCGGACCTCTAGTATAGTATATAACAATCAGTACCAATATAATTTGGAATATAACAATAGGAACAAGCTTTTCGCCCGCAGCTTTGCCCGCCTTTTCGAAGAAAAACCCGCATAGTTCCCGTTCCTCAGGGATTTCCGGGATGAAAAGTAGCCTCAGTCTTATTCTGAGTCTGCAGCTATCTGCATACCCAATTTCATAGTAATCGGTTGAGTAGTATTTGCGTGAAAGAGCATCCATCCATCCATTCTTATACACTTTCGCAATTATAATATGAATGGGATGAACAAATCCTTACTAATATTATAAATGCGAAAGTAACTCTGTCTGTCTGTCTGTTACTCAATCACGCCTAAACTACTGAACCAATTTGCATGAAATTTGGTATGGAGATATTTTGATACCCGAGAAAGGACATAGGATAGGTTTTATCCCGGAAATCCCACGGGAACGGGAACTATGCGGGTTTCTCTTTGACTGCGCGGGCGATGCCGCGGGTGGAAAGCTAGTAGAATATACCTACAATAACTATAGTATAAACTATAAAGTACCTATTACTAGCTTTCCGCCTGTGGCTTCACTCCCTATCTCTTCAAGCATGATAATCATAAATAATAAATATTTTCATCCCCTGTTTCACTCACATCCCGCATCGTTTCCTACATAGTCTATGTCTATTTTAAATTTCATAAACATCGGTTCAGTGATTTAGGCGTGACATGTAGACAATATAGTTAGGTGACATCACATTTAAAATTCTATTTTCAATAGCATAATTGGATTAAAATAAACTAACACAAACAGTTATTAATATTTGTCTTCACCTAATTATTTCAAAGGTCAGTCATGTTTCATTTGTAATGATAGAGTAGTTAATTTATTTGATTAAAGATGTCGGAACGAAAGGTTAAATACGTCTTGGCAATCTTCAAACCTATTTAATTGATGACAGATTGAAGATCTTAAGATGTAGAAATAGACTTCCTCGATAAATAGCTATCTAACACCGAAAGAATTTTTCAAATCGGACCAGTAGTTCCCGAGATTAGCGCGTTCAAACAAACAAACAAACTCTTCAGCTTTATAATATTAGTATAGATATTGTCTAGTTTATACCTACCTATAATAAATGATTATTAGCATAAGTTCTGTATTCAATCTTATCTTAATATTCTTAATATATACTATTATAAAGGCGAAAGTTTGTATGGATGTATGGATGTATGGATGTATGGATGTGTGGATGTATGGATGTTTGTTACTCTTTCACGTAAAAACTACTGAACCGATTACAATGAAATTTAGCACACATATAGAGGGTAACTTGGATTAACACATAGGATAGGTTTTATCCCGGAAATCCCACGGGAACGGGAACTATGCGGGTTTTCCTTTGAAAACGCGGGCGAAGCCGCGGGCGGAAATCTAGTGTATAATAACTTCTTATTCATTCCTAAACTCTAGTAACGTAATAAAAAAAGTTACAAAACCTTTCTCGCTTTGAAACAAGCCGTAAAAAGTGGAATAAATATTAATGAATTAATGAATATTCATGGGATTAAACGTCTGTTATCTTGTCGGTGAAAAAGTAAGACATTCTCATGCATAAATACATTTTTTATTACGTTGCATTGTGTGGAAAGAGGGGGAGCTAATACTTTTTGTAATTAGGATTACTTTAATGTGAAGTGTGTTTACTTTTAATTATTACTTTAATTCTACAATTTTATGTCTGTTTGTACCGAATAATATACGAAATGACGGAATAATGTTTTTTCAGCGCGCGGCTTCGCCTGCTTTGTAGAAAACTTAACAAATTATATTGGTACTAAAACCTTCATAAACAAACACTCTATTTGTTAAAAAAAATCTCATCAAAATCCGACAAGTAGATGGTTTTAAGCTATATTTAAGCAGATAGTGTTTAGATAAGTTTTAGTTTAATTATCAGTAGGTATCAGTGAATTTTTAAAAGAACGTTAAAATACAGTTAATACCTACAATAAAAACTGCAGAACTATTAGTGGTTAAAAGCACAGGTCAAAATTCGTTAAAACCTGCAGACGATAATTCAATATCTAATAGATCTATTGCCTAGGCTTTCTACCTAAAAGCTTTTGTCTAGCCAGTTAGGTGCATTAGTGAAAATCCAAAAATAGTGTTAGTGTCATAAATGATAAATTTGGTGTCTTTTTTTACAGTAAAAATATTAAGGTCTCTATAAAAAATGTGTTTACGGAATTAATAATTAAAATATTTTAAGAAAGAAAGAAACATTTATTAGACTCAACACACAAAACATACATATTCCTAAATTATACATATAAACCTTCCTCTTGAATCACTCTATCTATTAAAAAAAACAGCATCAAAATCCGTTGCGTAGTTTCAAAGATTTAAGCGTACAAAGGGACATAGGGACATAGGGACAGAGAAAGCGACTTTGTTTTATACTATGTAGTGATGATGTAAGTATGTAGTGAAATATTAACTAACGCCATCTATTGTAAATTTTCCAAATTCTGAATAATTTTATAAACGAATTATCACAATTTTAATTTTTTGTTACAGCGCCATCTATGCAATACTCATCGTACTACGATCATATTTGAAAACCATGGTTCTATTAGAATATTTTAGTTCTAGTAGTTCCAAAATTCAAACAGAGATAGCGCACAAATCAATATGATAGTATAAATAGTTCCAAAATTCAAACAGAGATGGCGCACAAACTAATATGAGAATATTTTAAATAGTTCCTTAATTTAAAAAGAGAGGGCGCAGAAATCAAAGTGGTATATAGTTACAAAATTTAAACAGAGAGGGCGCAGAAATCAATTTAGGTAAGCGTTACTCTTTAGACTACAAATTTTTTACCGAATTCAAAAAAGAGGCAGTTCTCAATCCAACTGTATTTTTTTGAGCTTGTTACATCGGACCTTTCAAGTTTGTGAACTAATTTTGATATTTTTTTTATATTAAAGCATGCCTTCCGTTTTTTTCGAAGGTTTAAGTCAGTACTTAGTATATATTGTTAAAAATAATTATTTTAGAGTTATCTGGAGTTAAAGGAAAATAAAAGTTCATGAACTTTTCATAATAATTTTATTATATTTATGATAAAACAAGTCGACCCCGTTTATCGACGATTCCGACGCGTTGTAACCAACCAATGAAGCCTCTGTTTTGTCGCATGTCTGCCTTTTTGCCACCAACACACTCGGAGAGGGGACGGCGATGCCATACTGAAAGAAATTGTTTAGTTTTTATTTCTTAAACCAATAAGTAAAAGATAAAATGTAGGTATGTTTGTTAAACATTATACAATATCTTCTCTTATATATAAAAATGAATCGCAAAATGTGTTGGTAAGCGCATAACTCGAGAACGGCTGAACCGATTTCGATAATTCTTTTTTTATTATATTCCTTGAAGTACGAGGATGGTTTTTATGTAGAGAAAACGTAAATAAGTACCACGGGCGAAGCAGGGGCGGACCGCTAGTATCTAATATTATAAATTTACACGCATTAGCGTTGCGTCTGATTTTTATATGCAGTAAGTATAATATTATACTCGCCTCGTTTTTAGTTCCTGCTAAATTTTATTTTTAGTTTTAAGATTTGAACAATGGTAGGTTCGCTTTAGGTACGATATAGTGATGTTGGCATAAATGGAATTTAACTCCTTATGTAAAATAATTTATTTTGAAAATAACAAACATTTATTATTTTATTAATATACATTTGCTACAAATACTAACCAGCATTATAAAAACACGACTCATAGTCCAGTTTACAATGGTTCAAAAACACTCGTCTGTCGCCGGTCGCGGACATAGCACATTGTGGGTCGTAATCTTCTGTGCAATGGAGAGGACAGGAGTGAGAGCAGAATGTACCGTCTATAGCCATGTTTAGCGATCTACTTAGCGGAGAAAATATAATATGTTTATTAACAGATATACATATAATTCCAAAAAAAAAACTTGAGCGATGTCAAGGGACTGATGATTTGGTTGTGGGACTTAGACTTAATAGTAAGACGTAAGACTTACAATAATTTCTTACAAATTATTGTAATAATTTGTAAGAATAATTTCAATAAATAATTCAATAAATAAAAATTCGGATGGAACGAAGTGTGAAGTTAGAGAGAGACAGACAGAGAACCACGCGCACGCCGCACGGCTTACAACTCTAGCAAAAAGTGTCGTGACAACTTTTCGTAAGAATTTTTTCCGTCTAGCCCCCTTTCACAACGCGCGATAATGAACTTCGTTCCAAAAACATAATACAAAGATATAAAAACGTAACTTTAAGCACAGACTATTTAAGTAATAAAGATTGGTTTCATATACTCAAAAACGTAACTATTGGTACCTAACTGTAACAGGACAAGATGAGTTTTTTTTAACTGACGTTCTCAAAGATGAAAGTATAAAAAATACGACAAATCATTTGAAAATTATGTTAAAAATTAAACTAGGAAATAGGAATACATGGGGTTATGTGTAGTCTATTCATTGTATAATATTACGGTTTACCTTCTAGACGAGAAACTTCTTCGCGTTTCATTAATTCTACTGGCGACAGGTTGAGGAGCATACACAAATGGTCTACTTGAATACCGTCCACCAATGTTCTTACAACTCTCCATTGGCATTATTTTGTATCCTGTGTTTAAAATACAATCATGTCATTAGTTTAAGTTTGTGTTTAGTTTTTTTTAACTATATTATTTCCCGATTTGAAACTTATCGTAGCACAATCGTAGCGTCGTAGCTACAACGTAGCCCACGATAAATCTACACTAATATTGAAAACTGAAGAGTTTGTTTGTTTGAACGCGCTTATCTCAGGAACGGCTGGTCCGATTTGAAAATTCTTTCGGTGTTAGATAGCCCATTTATCGAGCTATCATCATCACGCTAAGACCAACAGGAGCGGAGCAATGCGGGTGAAACCGCAGAGCACAGCTAGTTACGTATATGTTAATTTAACTCAAAAATAATTTCTACTAGCATCAGAAGTTCCTAAAATTAGCACGTATAACCAAAAAAGATGTGTGGCACTCGGGGACTGTCGCGGTAAAGCTATTGCATAGCATGCCTTCAAGCCACACCTCCGTTAGCGTTTAGCTACTATTATATTGTATTCTGTGCCTCCGTGTCCGACGGAGTGGGGAGCGTGAGGTTTTTTACGTTACGGAATTTCTCGATTCGGTCCCCGCGCTCAAGACCCGCGATAGAAGCTATGCAATAGCTTAACAAACAAAAAAAAACAGCTAAATAATATTAGTGTAGACGACCTATAATAGTTTCCAACTTAATTAAATTAAAAATTGATTGAACTAGGATAAAGATCTTAAATCAACCCCATCGCTGCTCTACCACAGCCTCTACTATTTGTCCTGGCGTGATGATATTATAGCATACAGCCCTTCTTGATAAATGGGCTATTCTACACTAAAATAATATTTCAAATCAGATCCGTAGTTCCTGACAGCGCATTCAACCATAAAAAATACTCTCCAGCTACATAAAATTAGTGATATAGATTTGCACGACTAAATTTATTCGTAAAATATGGCATACACTACATTCTGGTAAATATTTAAAAGTGCAGTGAAGAAAGAACTAAAAAATTCTGTAATTGCCTCGAATGACCTTATTATGAAGTACAACTTACTATTACTAGCGTGTTTAAAACCGCAATTAACCTTCCTAAAGTAACATTCGTTCATAAATAAACGATATTTCCACTTTCTCTCCTCTTCTTTCCCTCCACAAATAGAGTCCACTGAATTATTACAATCCAAGTTTTTACAATTCAATTTTACTTTCTTGCCCGTTTTCTGTTGTGTACTTGGTTTTTCTTTAACAGTTTTTTCGATGTTTTCATCGTTTTTACCAGATATGAATATTATATCGTGGTTTGGTGATTCTGGAATAATGACATGTTCTTAGATAAATGTTCAGAGTTAAATAATTGTAACTTTTTTTTTAATAATGTGTTCAACTTATAATATAAAAATGAATCCCAAAATGTGTTGGTAAGCGCATAACTTGAGAACGGCTGAACCGATTTCGATAATTCTTTTTTTATTATATTCCTTGAAGTACGAGGATGGTTCTTACGTAGAGAAAACGTAAATATGTACCACGGGCGAAGCCGGGCTGGACCGCTAGTTTAAACTAAATTTGGTCGAAAAATTATATGAATTATTGTTAAAATTGGTCTTGTTATACTATTATCTTGAATCTTCATGACTTGAGTCATCTTACCCATGCTTCACTGCATATTTTGATTTGATACGATAATCCAGTAAGTAAAAATGTACCTACATATTTTAGAGATAACCAAAACAATATTCGATCTTCATAAACGGCACACACGAGTAGAAGTCAAAGTGAGATGGCATGATTCAACTACGGTAAGGGAAAAGGAGACCACATATGAATTGTGGCTAATTAGCCACATTTCAATGTGCTACTCTCAAATCTCTAATAAAACCTATCTACCTTTTTACTAATACTTCATAAATTATAATTGCGATCATAGATATATTGTATGATTTAATATCCCAAAGTTGAAGAGACCCATAAATGCGTAAAATAAGGCGAATGCGTATTGCAAAGATATCAAGATTTTAAATTCAATTGCTTCATTTAATAAGTACCTACTATTAATACAATACATACCAGTTTCAACTTTCACATGCCGCATAATTCCATCAATATTGGTTTCACCAATCATATCCTTTACTCCAACATTCTTGTAATCTTCATTCCTTAAAACCTCCTTATCATTTGGTATGAAAACTACATCACTGCCTTCAGTTGGATCACTCTGTTTATCTCTTTCTCTCTCATTTATATCTGTATCTCTGTCCTCTTCGTTTTGTTTTTGTTTTTCTAAATCTGAATGTATGTTTTCCTCGTTTTTATGTATAGCCTGTGGTATAGGATCCTTAACTTCGCTATGACCAGTATAAGTGACAATAACATCTGAATTGTTTTTATCTATATGTGAGGAGAGAGTGTATATTGCCCAAAATGGTATTAAATATATTTGGTACTGCATATTGTTATAGAAAATAATCTGTAGTAACTCTTGCGTTATATTATTGCGTTCTACAAGGTTTGATTTCACTAAAACATTGATTGTATCACATTATTTAGATAGGTATTATTACTTACTGTAGTTTTAACATTATAGTCATCATCATCATCAGCCCATTATGTTCCCACTGCAGAGACACGGGCCTTCGATAGAGTGATAATAAAACATAATAGAAATATCTAAATAATGTGTTATAATAAATGGTTAAAAAATGCACAAAAAATCACTCTATTATACTCGCTGAAAATTTCTCACAAGCGTTTTGAATTTGATAAGCATGAACAATGAGTTCTGTTGGCAGAAACAATGAATTGAGATGAATTATATAGCAAGGTAGGTGTATTGTTTTTGTTTTATAAGTTCATTACTATGTATATTGTAGACTCTAAGGGCTAAGTAAGTATGTAGTTTTAATAATATCAAAACTGAAATATAAAGATATCTTTCATTAATAAATTAAAAAGAAAAATCCCTTCAGTATTTAAAGTAAAATTGAAAATTTTAAGGCTTTATTGTACATTTTAATATTCACAAAAAAAATTGTATCTTGAAGTACTTACATATAAGTACGTACCTACTAAGTACCTAGATAGTAGATATACTTATCTACGTTAATAGAAATAAATAGGTAAATAAGTGAAGAATTCCGAGATACAACCGTCTCGAAATGTTGCTTATTAATTGAACAGTTAATACTGTGATAAAAACAACTGAATAAAAATATCCAAAGTTGTATAGTTTTATTAGTCTGTGGTTTTATTTCATTTTTTATTAAGTATACAAATTTAGTTAACCTGCCATCTATCGACAACGGCTTGTACTAATACAAGCAAACTTTGGTTAGGCAAATGTTTTTAACATAAATAAACAGATGGCGCTTTTCTCAATCGGTAAAAGATTTACATTTTATTATTTTAATAATGTCTCAAAGTGGTCACAATTTTTGTAATATTAAACACAATTTAAATACAAAAAATTAACAATAAAAGTTCATAGTATTATGATCGTAACAACGCAACAATTCGTCTATTTTTAACGTTTATGTTAAGCCACAAGGAATGTTCCTATGGCGAAAAACACAAAAAAGGGGCAATAGAGCTGACAGCTAGTTATTATAAAATTTAAAAATACACAAAAGGGTTCACTGTCCGATAAGGGATATAGGACAATTTAGGGTTGCTAGTTGAAGGGGGAAAAGAAAACACTTAAAAAATGCAAACCATTTTTATTTGAGTTTTACAAACTATAACAAATATGTATAGGATATATAGATATAATAATACGAGTTTAACAAACATTAACACTAGTAAATACGTAGTATATTATTATTAGTCTGTGCTAGTAACTATCTCTGTACCATTTAATTTCATCCAAATCGGTTCAGTGGTTGAGGGCTGAGGCGTGAAGAAAAGACCTATACTTAAATTAAAAAATGACTATTTATTCTATTCTATACATACCTATATTAAATCTGTAGAAGGGTCAATTCTGTACATTGAAAATATTGAAAAAATAAATAGCAGGGGGTGTTACTGGATCGATACCAAACCCAAATATGTGATTAAAAAAATTTTTGTCTGTCTGTCTGTCTGTCTGTCTGTCTGTCTGTCTGTCTGTATGTTCAGGCATCACGTAAAAACTAACGGTTCGATTTCGATGAAACTTGGTATAATTATACCTTATTATCCTGGGCGTAAAATAGGATACTTTTTATCCTGGAAAAATACGTAAAAAAAAATTAATCTTAATTTTTCAGTTTTATCCATAGACGTTGTTCTGTAGAACCGCGAACACACGTTGCGTATTATTATAGGCCTAGCCGTATTTGGGTCCAATAGATATCTATAAGATGTCATTGTCAGAGTTACTCAAAATGGAGAAATAAACCATCCACGCGAAGACCGACATCCGCGCGGACGGAGTCGCGGGCGGAAGCTAGTACATAATATTATTACATAAATATTAGTTAGGATTTTCCAACCAAACTTCCATAAAGCACTTGACCGATTTTTATGGGGTTTTTCCTGCATGGGTAGATGTGTCGTAAACTATTTTTATAGTGATTAGGGTGTCCTGGCATAACAATGTTTGCCGGGTCAACTAGTTATTTAATACTAGCTGTGCTGCGCTGTTTCACCCGCACTGCTCCGCTCCTGTTGGTCTTAGCGTGATAAACCTATAGCCTTCCTCGATAAATGGGCTTATATCTAACACTGAAAGAATTTTTCAAATCGGACCAGTAGTTCCTGAGATTAGCGCGTTCAAACAAACAAACAAACAAACTCTTCAGCTTTATAATTAGGGTTGTAACGGAGGCCTACTTAGCGGAGGCGGAGGCGGATGCGGAGGTGAAGAGGTTCGCCTCCGCGGATGCGGAGGTTAACGGAGGCGGAGGCGGAGGTGAAATTTGTTGGGAAAATTTATAATTATCGTCTACTTCTACAAAGTACTACCAAATTTCACTAGTTTTCGGCTTCATCACGTTATTTAAATAACAATACCTAATAATTACGCACAAAATTACTTAAAACAATCACGGCTCAATTGCAACTACGCGGTACCGAACGCTTTGACAAGTTGATTCCTGTTATTCATTCACTCACACTCCCACCACCCGCTTGGCCGTGTTCCCGCGGCCACACCCCGGACACTCCATACAAAATTATCGTTTTGACAGTCACACTGTAGAGACTGCAAATGTGTGTGTTAACGCTTTATGGTTGGCACATTTGTGACTAGCGTAAAAAAAAATTCGCGTTTTTCTGATGAAATACATCCGTTAACAGCACAATATCTTACCATTTTCTACGAAAAACGATAATCACAAATCCAAAATAATAAAATTACTTTAAGTCAATTTGATTAATGTTGTCAATCTTCGTTGCGTATCGTCCTTGTAGAAAAATGCGGACCATTTTTAGGCTTATCGTGCGGGTTGAGGTAAGTGTTTAATTTTGGCGGGAGGCGGAGAGTGTCCGTTCTGTAGCGTTTAGCTACTATTATGTATTCTGTGCCGCGGCTTAAGCAAACTCTCGACCATTTCACTTGAAAACACGCAGCCGAGCGGCTGCGTCGCCTAGCGTCGTTCCTTGCACGTTGTTTGTGATCGTAAATGAACTTCTGATATGACTCCGCATAAATTTTGCGGAGGCGGATGCGGAGGCGGAGGTTAAATTCTTTGCGGAAGTTCCGCAGTAACGGAGGCGGAGGCGGAGTTCCGTTACAACCCTATTTATAATATTAGTATAGATTAAACTTACGTAGTAACTAACTTGTTCGTTATCCTACTAACATTATAAACGCGAAAGTTTGTTAGTATAGATGGATGGATGGATGAATGTATGTTTGTTATTCTTTCACGTAAAAACTACTGCACCGATTACAATTTGGTATGTAGGAAGCTGCAGACCCAGAATAAGACATGGCTACTTTTTATCCCAGAAATCCCACAGGAACGGGAACTGCGGGGTTTTCCTTGAAAACGAGGGCGAAGCCGCGGGCGGAAATCTAGCTCAAAATATAAACACAAAAAAATTAAAACTTCCTTTTTAAATTAAATTCTCCTTATAATATAAGTTTAAAGCTCTAAAACCACTTGACCTATTTCAATGAAATTTGGCAGAGAAGTAGCTTTAAGGGCTTGGTCTAGTATAGACTACAAGCCCGCATAGGACAAAAATATGGGTCAAATGAAC
>CAJQZN010036087.1:0-12676 GCA_907164685.1 Colias eurytheme | reverse complement strand
GTGTGTATACTTTGGTGTGTTTAATGCCTTGTGTTCGCTGCATCAAATATGGAAGGAATATTCAGGGAAAATTGTTTGCGAAATTACTTGTGAGAAACAATTTTTTGGTTTTATTAACCCAATGTATCTGTAAATAAAGACTAGTATTAGGTTGGTTAGTATCTCTACATGAAAGCGTCAAAAAATTGCGGATTGTTGTACCTAAATCCTTTTTTCTTTCTTTCTTGAGGCAATTTTGTTTAACTGTTTACTTGGATATTATATAGTACAAAGCAGATAGAAAACTGTTCAGGATTTCTTTTATTTTCTATTTACATACATTAACATTGAATGGATACGTTTTACCACGGGTCGAGTGAGCCTACATCGGGCCAGTATGTCCAGATTACCACGAAATAGGTACTCTGATATAAAAGGATAGGATATTATGTCTAAGATTGTATTTACTGTGTATGTCATGTTGGTGATCCTTAATGAAATAAATATATAAATAAATAGAATACCAAAACAAGTATTATTATAATATTTTCCTGTTTTGTTTGCTCGTGAAATACTTTCAAAATCATTATAATACGAGTATAATATAAGTAGATTCCATCCTTCCCCGAAAAAAGGTGATTTGTATTTATACCCCCACAAAATGCTCATGTACTTCATTACAGTTGTAAATTAATGCCATAAATTTTAATACTCAGAAAGTCAAAAACCCCATCCAATAGCTAACCCACAGAAAATTTTGTTCGAATCATAATAATAGGAAAACAAATCTTCCCTCTAACCGCTAACGTATTAACTCAAACTCAAACATTTATTTATTCAGGCTTCTAGAAGCATTTTTAAATCATTAAAACATGGATTAATATTTACCATTTACCACTGTTTCAGAAAGCAGTTTCTACAAAGAAGAGCCAAGAAGAAACTATGCTGTTGTTCTTTTAAAAAAAATCGCATCAATAACTATCGTATTAGAACGATTACTATTTACTACTAATAACATTATGTAATAATAAAAATATAAAATGTAACCTATGTTACTTACTATAATTAATGTAATGTTTCTATTGGCTATCTTAATCAAATCGGTATCGAACTTTTAAAGTTTATTCGCTAACAAAAATGCAAACTCCTCAAAATATTAGTAAAGCTAAACTTTAGACTATCAAGTTGTGCACAAATATTTCCCCAACTAAGATCGAATCATCTGCAATAGTTGATTGCTCGACGAAGCCCGAATTTGGTGAAGTTTGTAGAAGCCACTCAAGGCAATTAGTGACGCCAATAAGTGTTCGAGGCTCTTGTTGGTGACGTGATGCTTTAGAAATGTTATTATCATATTCATTATGGAGCACTACGCTTTGATTTTGGTGAAATATTAATGGATATAATGTAGTGGTGGACTGTTTGGTTTTAGACGGTGTTTTGATAATCGTTTTGAATTTCGTATATTGGTATTTTAGATTCACGTTTTAATGTTTTTTTTAATTATGTTATCAATAAAAGTTATATACTTCAGAATACTCACTAATATAGAACTAAGGAATAGATATTAAGTTTCCAGTTTGTGTTTTAGACAGAAGTTTAATATTGACGAAAAATTTACTCTACTAAAGGTAACTATAATTATTGACAGCAAATGCTTTTCATAATCAGAATTTATTTACTTTGTTGTTCGAACATAAACCTAACGAACAGACAATCATTTTTATATTTGTTGTTACCAAATAAATTTAACTGTTTGATTTTATGAACATGACACTATTTACATATTAATATTCTCGAGTGTTGTACATAAAATATGAGCCTAGTATATTTAGTTTTAGCACTCAATTTATACCGATATTTACACACAGTAACCGCGTTGTTCAAACAGCGTGATTTGCACTACAGTTTCAGAACGAACACAATTTGTAAATAAATGAATATATTAGGGATTTATTTTCGTTACATTAGCAACCTGTTTTGATCAGCTGGTATTTTGTTGGTTATTTAGATTTTTATAAAAGAACTTTGGTTTGTTGAAACATAAAAATAACTACATACGTTAAAAACCGACTTCAAAAACGGAAAAGTAAAAAATACTATGTAGTAATTAATAATTTGATATTATTAATTACTACATAGTATTTATATGTGCTATTTACTAAATAGGTTTGATGTCAGTGCACGGACTAAGTCGTTGGGCTAAGTGCTAAGTGCTTAGTGCTTGGCAACGACTTCAAACCTATTATTGTGAAATAATTAAAGATAACATTTTATTTTTTACTGATGATAATAAATAACAATAATAGAGATAATCGTTATTGTGAGTATGTAGAATTTTTTATATACCTATTTAAATTTACTTTTGAAAAACGACAATTATTTAAAGAGATAGTGCTAAGCTTGAATTTTAAAATGTTAAATTAATTGAGATACAAGCAGATAAATACCTCATTAAGGTTTTCTTCTTTGAGAATATTTTATTTAAATTTCTCTTGAAGAAAACTGTTTACAATTCATAGAATACAAGACACAAGGCTATTAAATTCATGTCATGACAAAAACATGAACTACTTATATATACAGAAACATTATATATAAGCTCTAATTTTTACAAAAAAAATTGGTTGTCTGTAAAGTCGGTTTACTGACGATAGTTGAACGTGACAACGTCCGATTGTGCTACTTTGTCGCTCGTTCCGTGCTCTCGCTTGCACTTCAAGCCTTACATGGAACGCCTCAGAGCGAGGTAACGCCGCATGAGTCATGTTTTTTCGTGCGTGAAGCCGGCTCTATCGCATTATAAGACGTTGTCACGTCAAAAAAATATGTCATTACATCCACAACTACTTAACCGATTTCGAAACCCATTTTACAAGTCGAAAGCTAAATATTATCTTTTCCTGTAAACCCGTAAATGTTCAACCTGTGCCCAAAAAAGGTAGTCGTGCTGAACCCGCTAACTATCGGCCAATATCAATAACCTCCATACTCTCTAAGATTATGGAGCGTATATTGAATGAACAACTACTCGCACACCTAGAAGCCAACGACCTCCTCAGCGACCGCCAATACGGTTTTCGCAAAAAGAGGTCGACTGGCGATCTTCTAGCGCACGCTACACACCAATGGGGCGAAGCCTTGGAGAATCATGGAGAGGCGTTGGCCGTCACCCTAGACATCTCCAAAGCATTTGATAAGGTTTGGCATGCTAGTTTACTGAGCAAACTTCCAGCGTACGGTATTCCCAATGTTCTTTGTGCTTGGATAGAAGATTTCCTGAAAGAACGTACGATTCGTGTCATTATTGATGGCTGTTCATCAGATGAAATGACTATTAATGCCGGCGTTCCTCAGGGATCCGTCCTCTCTGCAACATTATTTCTTCTGCATATAAACGACGGATATGCAGATGATACTACTGTTGTAGAGAGGTATCTATCCAATGCCCAAGCATCCCAAATCATTACCAAATCCGAGCGGCAGGCCATGGTTACGCGTATGAACTCAGCCTTACAGGATGTCGCTAGTTGGGGTGACGCTAATCTAGTTGAGTTTAACGCAAAAAAAACACAAGCGTGTTTTTTCACTGCCAAACGGACTTCCCTTCACCTGACTCCAGATTTCTGCGGCGTACCGATCTCATTAACCAACAGCCTTGATCTACTTGGTGTATCGATTTCTGCAAATCTCAATTTCGGCCAATTCATCGAGTCCAAAGCCCAAGTAGCAGCCAAAAAACTTGGAATACTTGCTAAAGTGAGACATTACTTCACACCGGAACAGCTTCTTAAACTTTATCAAGCCCAAGTTCGGTCGTGTGTGGAGTACTGTAGCCATCTTTGGGCGGGTTCCGCCAAAACTCACCTTGGAGCTTTGGACTCCATTGAAAGGCGAGCTTGCAGAATTATTGCCGATCCCTCATTGACTCGTAGTAAACTCCAAAGTCTGGATCATCGCCGGCAAGTTGCATGTCTGTCGGTCTTCTATAAAATACATTTCGGTGAATGTGCACACGAACTCCACCACCTCATTCCACCTTCTCCATTTCTTTATCGGACATCCAGGCGCGGAATGGAACTCCATCCCTTCACAGTCGATATACCGCTCATACGCACTCAGCGTTATGCGAACTCTTTTTTCATTCGAACTGCGAAGGAGTGGAATTCTCTTCCATCGTCGGTATTCCCAGACCATTACAATCTGCAGCTCTTCAAGTCTAGAGTGAATAGGCTTCTTCTAGGCAGACGTGCTCCTACATAGATCGCATCACCGCTTTACATCAGGCGGGATAGTGGTCAAACGCCTGCCTATCAAGTATAAAAAAAAAAAAAAAAAAAAAAAAAAACCGAGCGAAGCCTAGTATTTAAATGCCGTCCAAACTAAAACATTTATAAATTCAACCATGATTTTTACCGTTACTTTGAATCGTTAGCGTAGATCGATTTATATATTATATCTACCTATTCGGAAATTGCCAATAATGCTTATTTATCTACTTCCCATGCCTTCTAAATTTCTCGGATATTATAAATTAGTTAAAATTCTAGTTTTCTGTAAATATTAACAAAGGATATTAATACTTAACCCATGTGAAAGAAGCCGGGGCGAGTAGCTAGTATGACATAATCAAGATTGATTCCTGTCTCCATGAATATTCATAAAATCTATGAAGATTTCACTTTGTTGAAAATTGGAATGGTCAAGAGGTCACCTATACCCGACTTGATTAAAGGTAACCTAGATTTCAACATGCTCCCAATAAAATTAATAATTTTAATCACGTTCCTAGAATGCTTATAATAATATTTTATATTAAAATTCAAAAATATCTGGCATAAATTTGAGTCTTAACTTTTTTAATTTAATAGAGTTGTCCAGATTCTGGATTGAGTATTCGACGTTGAGAAAGTATTAAACTATACTAAAATGCTGCTTAAATATCTTCGTGTATAAGCTTTCTCAAACGTATCAAATTAATTCACAATTATTCAGAAATCGGCCTTTCATTGTATAAAACAACAAAAGGCTGATAAAAATAAGTATAAGTGCATTATTTGTTCATCTTTTGTATTGTAAATGTACAATGCTACAGAAATAACAATAAAGTAAATTATAGTCTTCTAAGAATTGCAGGATGTTGAACCGACCTTCTTCGATCTTTGAGCAAAGCGCATTGACACTAGATAAAATAATATTATACTTTAAGTACTATTTTTAGGAGTAAATTCATAGAAAAGTATGTGCAGATACACGTTTTTAACTTATTACGTGGGTTATTTCAGACGGTTATTTATAATCAACATCCTACCAATAAACCCCATCCAATTAATTTAATAAAGGAGTTTCTCACTTCACTTAACTACGTATCTATAGATAGCGTGTCTAGCTTTTCGTCACTTTCGTCGCAAAATGACGGCAATTTAAAAAGGGTTAATAAAAAACCGCTTAATGAGAATCACCCTAGCGATCTAAAACCGCCCTAGCGTATCACATGTCAATTTACCGAAGTAATATGGGGTCATGTCCCTATATTAAAGTCCCAACTCAAGTGTGGTGACGTCACTTGGACCCTCGTTACTCAAAAATGGATCAACACGTGTTTAATTTAAAGTTAAGGTGCGATGAAGTCCAAAATGTGGGCGAGCCATAAATTGTTTTGTCTCGTGACACGGGATATCGAGGTAACGTTTATAGTCTTGTTTCATGCGAATGATAGTCTTATTTCAAAGAGTTAAAGATAATTTGAATTTGACATCAAAGTAAAACTATGATCACTTATTAATAATCTAACGCAGTGCCATGACGACGTACGAGATTTTGTTAATGTTTCTATCACTTTATAGACCTTTTTTATACACATTAATAAAAAGTTTTAAGCTATTGCATAGCTTCTATCGCGGGCCTTGAGCGCGGGGACCGAATCTAAAAATTCCGTATTTAATTTTGTTTAAACGTAAGTTCTATCTTGCTTCTTGGAAGTAATATTTAAATTAGCGAAGCCATGAACAATGTTTACTGCAACTAAATAATATCATTATAATTAATCTTATCAATATAAGGCTGGCAAAGCACCTGCAACACTCCTAGTGTTGCAAGTGTTTATGGGCGGTGGTGACCACTTACCATCAGGTGGCCCACCTGCCCCTTTGCTTGCTCTGACAAAAAAAAAATGTTGTGTGGTTTTATGAAACCACGGTAAAAGTGAAACTGTTCGAACGGTTCCGAACACTGCTTTGTGTAGCGCATGTCGCGTGGCGGTCGGCTGCCGAGTAGATACCTACTCGGCAGCCGCGATACACGCGACATGCGCTACACAGACCAAAAAGTTTGAGACGATGTAATAAAAGTTTCACTTTAAAAAATAATTGCCATAACATCTTCTAAAGGTAATCCTATATATAAAACATAAACTCAATAAAACTACATCCTTTATTACAAAGTACAAGGTGTTAAAATGCAAGTGGTGTGTCTGTTTCTCTCTAGAAGCAAGGTTTTAGCGTTGCTCCTTTGAGTATTGCAAGATAGTTTATATGGTTGAACTCGCTCTGGTATAATTGATTCAAACTGAATAAGAATCGTATTATGTTTCAGAAGTGAAACTTCTTTAGGCGCGTTGATAGTGAAATTTCAAGGTCCCGTCATGGCAATACCGTCACGTCATGAATTAAAGTATCTTTGAATCTTGCCAAAGAAGTTTCACTTCTGACTATGCTCGCAGAAACATATTCTTTTTTATCATAATATTTATTATCATGAAGATTATACAAATCTGACATAATAATATAATAGCTACTAGCTATGAATACAATTGATCAGTACCGTGTACCAGTAGTTTTCAAAACTATTTTACTTGCAATAATTTTGTATAAAGAGTGATTTATAGATTCTAGTCCATACTTATTTAAAAACACTAGATATCACAGTAAAACATTGTGCTAGTAGATCTTATTTTATCCACTTCTTTTATAAACTTGATAAAAATATAAGAAAACATAAAAATTGCATTACATTATGATATATGAGAGAATAAAACGCTCTAAAAATAGTACCTCTTTAATCTTGATTTCATTCACACCTGCATGTAATGTGCATTACTAAGCACAGTATGAAATTTAAAACTAGGCAACATTTACTAGAGATTAAACGTAGAGCCTTTGGCAGTGAACGTACGTAATTCAATGCACGTCCGAAGTAAGTTTGCTGAAAATATACAGGCGTTTATTACATCGAGTATTCTGGTGGTGAAAAAATTTGTACCTACGTCTTATCATAATATTATGTTTTGAGGTATTTTAACACGCTTTTATAAGCTTTACCTGTATGTTTGTATACTTCTATGGATTTTGGCCCAGTTTAAATTTTTGTACCCATATCAAGAATTGGTGACAATACAATAATTTCATAGACTTATTTTAATAAAGCGTTGAACATTATTTATTTTGTGTTCCTATTGAGCATAATGTAATGTTGAAGTAAGGCTTTTCATTTCCTACATATTTTATTCATTGCAATTGAACCCCTTGCGGTCATCAGTCAACGTAAATAATTAGATTTTGTATTCTTTTGAAACTCTTCATTAAAACGCTCTAGTATCAACAGCTTCCATCTTGATGAAGATCTTTCACTTTAAAAAAAGAATAATTTAGCGTCAAATACAATTTCAATAAAAAGGTAGAGATGTCTAGCTTTCTAGCTTACAGTTTAACATAATCTATACATATAATAAATCTGTAGAAGGGTCAATTCTGTACATTGAAAATATTGAAAAAATAAATAGAAGGGGGTGTTACTGGATCGATACCAAACCCACATATGTGATAAAAAAAATTTTTGTCTGTCTGTCTGTCTGTATGTGAAGGCATCACGTGAAAACTAACGGTTCGATTTCGATGAAACTTGGTATAATTATACCTTATTATCCTGGGCATAAAATAGGATACTTTTTATCCCGGAAAAATACGTAGAAAAAAAAATAAATCTTAATTTTTCCGCGCGGACGGAGTCGCGGGCGGAAGCTAGTATAATAATAAACTTATACGGCTCTTATACCTAGGGAATTGGTAGCCACAACTTCCAATCAGGTTGTCTCCAAGTATATTAAATTTTCATTCCTTATTGATTGTATATAAATCACTCCATATAACACCTCGTATATTTTCCAAGGTACGTATTTACATAATGTTCATTGAAAAATAACTCCTTGTGTTCGCAGTAAAAAGTGCAAAGGCGTACATCAGAGCAGCGTTTTGTCAAAGCTAAAATGAAACAGGACTTTTTGCGTCCACTATTTTAAAATCGTGTTCACAGCGTAGCGTGGAGTAAAATGTTGTTTTATATTCGTATACTTTGTATTTTCATTCTGTTTTTTGTGGATTTTTTCTTACGTACTAATCGAATGCATGGTCGGTTTTCAACGAGTCTTTGTGCTAGTTGAAGTGAAGTCTCGTGTTTTAAATACTAGAATTACAAAGTAAAATAGCTGGTAACGTTTTTACATTGTTGAATTTAATTATTGGTTCTTTAAATACATTCTAGTTACTCGTTGATAATATGTAAATATTCAATCTGTAATTTGTTTTCGTATAGTCTCTTTATGTATTAAAATTTTAGCTTTCAAATAAATTTATATGCGTACCTTTGGCAAAGGGACTCTTTCTTAAGGAATAAGTAAGTCTCGCATTTGGTAAAAAATCTGAAACTTAAATACAACAAAAAATATTATTTGCTGATTTACTGATACTAGCTGATACTTACTAACATGAAAATGAAGTGGATGCTTCATATATGTGTGTTCGCATATTCCTAGATTTGATGCGGTGCTGCTGACACATAGGAACGTGTGTTGATAAATAGTATACAGGTATATATTTGACCTTTGAAATGTACTTTTTGTTATGTATGACAAAAAAGGACCAGTTAGTTGCCTATTTATCTCTCTATCAAGACCCCTTTTCTCAGAAACGAGGAACGTTGACCAGGATAATAAAATATCTCAACTTTTTTGTCGCACGATAAGACGAATGAGAAAAATGTGTGACGTCACAAAAATAACCAAGTAAACTATCAGTATTCATGATGAATATTCAAATATCTTAAACTAGGTAGATATCTAGAATCTAAACAAAGTTAAAACCATACATAAAAATAGGTATAGGTATAAAATTCATCCTAAATGCTCAGAACGTATCAAAAATGCAAGGGAAGCACAAATTCGGTGACATAGTCACGTACCTGACCCATTGCAGCATTAATTTGCGTAGCTGTCGGTTAGTTTTTAGGGTTCCGTGACATAAGATAGAGAAAATATTTTTTTATAAATTAATAATGAATATAAAAAATTCGATCACGAGGAGGGACTCGAACCCGCATCCTTTCACGCCAATCCGGGGCCTGAAAATATTTTTGTTTGAAAACTACTGAAATTACCATGAAATTACTTATTATAAAAAGTAAAAAGTTATGTAGAAGATTTAAACATATAAATATATTTTTCAAAGCATGTAATAATGAGTATGTACCGGTATGAAATGTTGAACGATGAATTAATATTTGTACCTCCTTTAAAATATTATAGTTTTAAATCTAAATCAATGTTAACGTACGACAGAATAAAAAAACGTATACTAGCTAAGTATATGTAATATGGTAGGTACTTACCTGTGGTAGGCATATTTTATAGCTCATTTCAAGCTTCACACGAATGAACAAATGATGTTAAAATTCAAGATACAAATACGGACTTTTGAACGCGCGTTCGATCACACTTGACCGGTTTTACGATTTCTTCAAATTGACACGTAAAGCTTGTGTGACAGTTTCGTGACAGAAAAGGGAAAATGAGACGTAGGAAATATTTTATATGCTTACGAAAATCGCTTTTTTAATCTATTTCCGTACTATATGTAGTCTGGAGGAAAAGGCCTGATAGTAAAAATACTGTAAATGTATATAAGCTTTTAAATATCTATTTCATTTATGTCTATAATAATATTATAAAGCTGAAGAGTTTGTTTGTCGGAACGCGCTACACTTAGGAACTACTCGTCCGATCTGAAAAATTCTATCATCACGCAAGCGGAGCACTGCGGGTAAAACCGCGGGGCACATCTAGTGTATAATAATATAATTATTATTATTATACTACGTTTTAAGACAAAGCTTGTAATATCTGGTTTAGTATAATAATCTGGCTTCGTTTCTCAGAAATAATGTAATCCTCTATGATGAAAGAATTTTCAAAATGGTTTTGTTCCAGGAATCACATATTTCACCTATTGTTAGTATCGATAAGAAGATATATATGTATATGTATTTGTCTATTTATTTATCAATTTAATATACCACACCAAGTAAAATAAATTTACAACCATACAAAATGGATTAATACGGTAGGTACATAAAAATCACTTTCTCAGTTTAAGTAGGTAGTCTTATTGTGCTGATTATAAAAAAATATTCTTCGTTTCCGCCCCAACGTTAAAAGCGCCTTAGGTTAATATCTCAACTTTCATACAAAAACGAATTAAAAGCTCCAATTCCCATCACACAATTCGTTACAATTGTCTTAAATCCCTGAATTATTTGAACGAGTAACTTCATCGCATAAATCAGAGCTCTCATAATACCATATCACCACTATTCAGAGGTAATTGAATTCTAGCTTCGGTCGTACCTTGTTCAAACAGTTTGCCACTGCCCACATGTTCTTTGCATGTACGGAAATTCACACTTCAATTTTATATTGAGTTAATACAGTTAATATAGTTATAGTTGGTCAGTAAGTTTGCATAACTTGCGCTGTGATTTTGATCCGAAGGGGATGATTCGATTTGTGTTGTACTCGGATATTATACGACGAATTAACATCTCTTGGCATTTATTATTGACAGAAAACTTTTGGGATTGTTCAACAGTGTAGCTATCACAATAATTAAAGGTATTATTTGCGTGTACAATATTATGGATCAGCTGAATTAGCTTGAAATTATTAAGTCACTGCTAACTCTTTGAAACATATTTTTCCGACATTATTCGTCATCTTAGAGAGAATTTAAAAATAACATAATATTTTCTTGTTACTGCTCTATTTATTTCATAATACTAGAACATTAACTTAATATGTTTAGTAATCACTTGCCGCAGTGTTCACATAATTATTGACCTTGAAGCTTCCTTTATCGTTCGTTTTCACAAACAGCTTATAATATCAGATTCAAACAGGCTCAAACGTGATAAATAAAATATTAATTTCCGCGGTATATCTCAACCAATTAATTCCCGAAAATTGTGCCATCGTTTCTTCGAAATACTCTAATCCCGTACCGTTTAGCATGCGTCAGATAACAAAATTAATCCCTTTGAAATTCAGCGAATAAATCGAGAAAAGACAAATGGTCGGAAATAAAACAATAGTGAGTTAAAAAGACATTAAAGCCGAGTTGTGATTACAGTAGTAAATTAAGACGGAGTTACAGGTGTTGAATATTTAAAAGAAACGGGTCTCGTAAAAGCCACTTATTTTTCCAATCACGTAGAGCGTAGCGTTTAAAATCGCTTACTGACTGTAAATTTGACTATTTTACAGACTTTTTTGGGTAATATTAAGTAAATTCTTTTAATGTAGATGAGAAGGTCTATTCAAGTTTCCTGTATATAGTGAGGACAGTACCTGAATTTATATTTAACACTATATACTCATTGCATTGTCTCAAAATATACAATCGGTATAGAAATCAAAGTGTATCGAAATTGTGTTCATACATCGTCTGAAAGTAGGACAATAGTCTTAACATAGAATACATTGGATGCTATTCTTAAAGTTTATTTTATTGCCTCCTCACATGATCAATCTGTACGTGTAATAAAGTTTTTCTACAAATTTGAATGTCCAATAAAATCCATTATATTTTTCACACGGTGAATAACTTATACATAAGGACATTTAACAATTAAACTTTATATCAAACATAAATCTTACTTAGAGCTAAATTGCTATTATTTATGTAGTAATACTTATTGCAAAGCTAATTCCACGATGTAGATATTCTATATTTTATTTATGAATTAATCTGGACATATTACCAAACTCAAACTTAATGAATATCAGCAATATGAATTTGAATATTCAGTCGCTATTCCGTTAGCAAGGGATAATAGAGCGTAAACGTTTAATAGCACAGGCCTGATACAAGGCTTCGAACATAGTTTTAACGCGCTCTAAAATTTCCTATGAACATCGTTAAACTTGCAGGACAGAATGAGGTGTGGAAACTGTATTGAAGTATATAACTGTATTGTTTTTTCTGAAAATGAAAAAAAAAAACGTATAATATTATAATGCCTTGATGTTATCTAATATTGTTTAATAGGAATCAGTAGGTCACTGAATTATGTCATCTTGTTAACTGTGAAGAAAAGATCTTATCATTTTGATTACGCATAATAATAAAAAATCAACATTAGATTATCTCAAATAAATTGCCAAGTACACATTATTGTTATATTTTAAAAGCGAAACATAATTTTTACAAACTACATGTTTGATAAAATCCAAGGCTGGCCCTTGGATTATCTCTATCTTTGTTAAGTTATTTATAAGAACTTAACAAAGATAGAGTCCATTTGAATTTATCTTAATCCCATCCCATCCCACTTAGATAAATGTTTGAAAAAGTGCATTGAAAATATAAATCCC
>CAJQZN010036086.1:0-13227 GCA_907164685.1 Colias eurytheme | reverse complement strand
TTAGTTGTTTTACTTTTTAATCTTTAAATTTTATAGGATTTATATGTACTTAATTTATTTTAAGTGTTTGTTTTAGTTTTAAGAAGATTGAATAAAACATGTATACATAATAATAGTATATTTTATTCTTTAATTAGTTAAGTAGTTTATACCACCATTAATTCAGTACACACTTTTATAAATATTAACAAAAAATACAATTAAAATTACAAACTTAAAAATATAAAAAAATAGGTTGAGGCTGTAACGATGATCAATTTTTTCACCTATAACCTGCACTAAAATATGAGCAGTTATCAGAAACTTTAAAAGGATTAATATATTCTGTAACTAATGCAGTTGCATTATTTAAATCTGTGAAGTAAACAAAATAATGTTTTAGGAGCGAAAAAATATTATACAAAACTACTTGGTCAGGCACACTGCATTAGGTTTAAAAGTAATACACTTTAAAACTACACACAACACACTTTAAAAAATACGCTGTAGGTTTTAAAGTAATACCTACTGCACTTATGTACTTAATTTTAATTTGTCTTTATTTAGTAAGTAATTCACTCTTCTAGCTTTTATAATAATATTATACTTAATTCAACAATTAACTAAATGACTACTTCAGTCTTTATAACCAAAATTACATACTTTTGTTTTAAAAAATTAAACAATGGTTAATTATCAAACTTATTTGTAAATAAAATAATGCTCCCGTGAGTCAGGAGTGTGCAGTGCTGCCAGTGCCAGGTGCTGTTCAAGTTAGTTGGACCAGGGAACCACTAGTTCACGCTACATACTACACGCCATTACCATAGAGAGACAAAAATAACCTATTAAATTAACCTATTAACTAAATTATTAAGTATTATTCTGCCATTCATCAGCTCGTCTTGGTTGCTGGAAATGGGTCCAACCAGCACACTCGGTTCATCACCATCCTCTTGTTGCTCAGCCATATTATTAGGGAGAGGTAATTGAGCATCCTGTGCAATATTGTGCAGAACACAACATGCAATAGTTACCTTACTGGCAACACGAGGATGGTAATGGAGTGTACGATGCTTCAGCAAGCATCTCCAACGAGCCTTCAGTATACCAAAACATCGTTCAATACAATTGCGTGCCTGTAAATGGCGTGTAGTGTACACCGCTGCCCGAGAACCTGGTTCGGCATTTAAAATTGGTATCATCAGCCACGCTCTCTGCGGGTATCCAGAATCACCTTAAACAAATAATGTAGTTAAAGAGCTTTATAACTCCAATATTTTTATGATAAATATATAGAAGTAGGTAGGAATTATTTGATTTACCTAATAGCCACGTCAATTCACCATTTTCGTGAAGTCCACGCATGTATGGTTCCACTTCACTGGATGCCCATATGAAGGAATCATGCGTGGCTCCACCATATTTTGCATTGACATTGGTAATCTTTAAATTATCATCACATATCTGAAAAAAAAATTTTAGTTATAAAAAATATTCTATTTGCAGTTGCTTTGTTATTTTGTTTTAATGTAACATGTTAAAAACAATGCTTACTAACTAATTATACATATGCAAAGAAATATAGCTTACCATTTGCACATTCAAGGAATGGTATCCTTTTCTGTTAAAATAATTCTGTTCATCAATGTGAGGTTTTATAATAGATATATGAGTGCAATCTATGCATCCTATTACCCCTGGTAATTGAAATTTCCTTTGAAATCTGTAATTAGGTATATTTACATTTTATAATTAAAGACAATTACCTAAATATATTATAAAATATAATACAATTATTAAAAAGACTTTCAAATGGATTTGTCATAATATTTTGTAAACCTTTAAAACATTTAGAATTGAACAGAAACAAACATTTTGTGGTATAATAGACAATCAATATGTGGAATAATAGAATTGTTTGTGACTACAATAGCAGCGACCTTCTTTCTATGTAAAGGATTAAGTTATTTATTAAAATTGTACAAAACATTGAAAGTTATAAATAAATTAATAGAAACACTTACTCTTGTCGAATTCTTGCTCTTTCTTGGCTTGTTTGAGGGAAAACTATCCATTTTTTAACTATCAGAGGACTGTTGAGTGCCTCCACAACTTGCCTAATGCATCTACTTGTAGTGCATTGTGGCAAATGTTGGGTGACACCCACAATTCTCTGATACGATCCCGTTGCCAAGAAACTCAGAGCGCAAAGAACCTACGATAAGGATATGTAATATAGATATGCGCAACACATGCCTTTCATTGGGCATTTAAAATATCGGACATCACTTATAAACAATCGCAGTGAAGAAACTGTGGATTACCTTTACTTCCAAAGGAATTTCTTTAGTACCCCGTATTTTTGTTTGGTTACGTAGGCTGCAGCAAAGCTCGCTAAAAGTTTTTTTACTTAACCTAAAACGCTCTTGAAACAATTGTTCGGGCATTTCTTCGATTGTCTCCAAACTCCGTCTGGACGCATTTCTTTTTTGGCGCCTGAGCCAAACTTCTTCATCGTGCGCAGCTTTTAAAAGTCTCAAAGCGTGCATTTTATTAAAAATTTTATAATCACTAAGAAACACAACACGGAACTTCAACAGCTGATTATAAAATCGCCATTTTGTTTCGATTTCTACAAGATGTTAGCGTACGCTTGATAACGAACGCCCACAGAGCGTTTCTCCTGTCAAAAGTGCCACTTGACTAGCCATTTGTATGGCGCCTATCGTATGACTTTACGTTCCGTTTAATGGAATAGAAAAACAATGCCACTCGTCTACCAATTTTCGTTTCGTTACGCTCGGTCACGTGACGTATCTCCAGCTTATGTCAATCTCATACATTCGTTTATCGATTCTATTGAACTTTACGCTAATAGAAAGCCACTTGCATAGGGGGGACGCGTCACCTGAACCATCAATCTCACAGGAATTGGAACTATACCGGTTTTTATTTGAAAACGCGGGCGAAGCTGCGGGCGGAAAGCTAGTACCTATATCTTTAGCATAATGCCACAGTATTACAATAAATATGGTAATACTGTGATAATGCCAAATTTTCCGTTGACCGATATAAAATATTGAAATTACTAACAGTATTCTCTTATGTTGAACAATGTTTTTTTTTTATGTAGGTTAAAAATAATGACGTACCATTCTATTTAATATATCTATGTACTTTGTAAATATGTACTACAATTTCTCTATAATAATCAGTCCGAAAAACAAAAACTGATTATTTACGAAAAACAGATAATAATATGAGGTAATAAATTCTATCGTAAAAATTCTATTGTCTGTCACTATAGGCTACTATTGATTATTTATTATCTGTAAGTATTTTCGATAATTTAGTCAACAGATAAGATAAAAATGTGAACGAACTCAAGTGAATGTTATCTTTTTAAACCCAATGTCAAGGACGCCATTGCGTTCTTATTTTAGGCGCGAAAACAATTTTATGTCTCTGTTTTTATTTGTAACTAACTTCGGTCTGCGGTTTCACTCACGGATAAAAATAGTATTTATTATGCAAATCTAAACTATCTATCACTGGCGTCTGAACTAAATTATTGCAATTATCAGCTCTTCATGTTTATAAATATTATTATCACCAGCTGCTGTGCCCTGCGGTTTTACCCGCATTGCCTCGCTCCTATAATTTTTGGATTCGCAGTTCCTGATATTAACGCATTTAAAATTTTAAACAAACTATTTTGTATAATATTATCACTATGAGACAAATGCGTCCTAAATATCCTTATGGGCCCTCTTCACAATAGGCATCGTTAGCCCAACAATTGATCGTCAATGTTTGCCGCCATTAGGGCGATAACGAATAGACGGCCGATCGTAGACATTTAGGCCATCTACATCGTGATTGCCTCTACTCCTCTACTCGCCCAACGCTGCCCATTGTGAAGATAGCCCATTACGTATGCAGTTATCAATACTGCCTTCAGAATTATCAGTAAATAGAGAAATGATATCCTCTGCTGTCACTTGTCAGTTTCTTATCTAAATTCTACAAACAATGAATAATAAATATTGAATGAATTGTTAATTTCACCATACTTAGTTAAAATGAAATAATATGTAAATTTAATTTAAATTAAATTTATGTGTTTTTATTAATAACTAGCTTCCGCACGCGGCTTCGCCCGCGTGGTGTTTTGATAAAAGGTAGCCTATGTTCTTTCTCAGGGTCTAAAGATTGTCTGTGCCAAATTTCATCAAAATCGGTTAAGAGTTTTAAGCGGGAAAGCGTAACAGACAGACAGAGTTAATTTCGCATTTATAATATTAGTAGGGATTAGTCCTTAATTTTCCTTTGCTTACGACTAAACCAGATTGAAGAAAGTTTTGCTCAAAAAATAGCAATGTTTAAAGAAGTTTCAATCATCACAGTATATCTTTCACGTGTCTAACTAATATAACTTTTAAATTTTAAGCATTCTTAGATATAAATATTAATTACTTAGGTACCTATATTTAGTTTCTAAAATCATAACCCTCTCTTGCGCAGTCGAGTAAAAATGTGCATTTCGCGGCAAATTTCATAAGCAAACAAAAACTATTACATGATAATTGTAAAAATTAAAACAACTAGTTATTGCGTGTTAACTGTTAACGTTACAATCCAATGAACTTCATAACTAATTGCTTTTGCATTCATTTTATCGACTAACTTACATACCGTGGCTTTGATCGTGGTACATAACTGGACCTTAGTTCTACCAAACATACACAAGTCATTATTCTGAGGATTTAACAAACAAGAATTTGTAATTTTTCCGCCCTAGGTTCGCTCGCATAGTAAATAAAAACACTGTAGTTCGTTATAAAACCAAAGAAACGTTATAAAAACTATTCTATGTCCTCTCATCTCAAGCTATCTCCATAGCAATCGGTTCTAGCATGTCCGCATGAAGAAGAGACAGACAGACAAACAGAGTTATTTTGACATTTATAATATAAGTATGTAGCCAAATAGGGTAAAACAGGACTAAGAACATTGATGTCCGTCTATCTATCCGTTTGTTTTTATCTTGCATCAATAACAACACGGGCGAAGCGGGAATACTACTATCACAGACTAATAATAATATACTACGTATACAACTACTATATTATTTACCCCGGGTCACTAAGCAGCGTACTATAAAATTTATCTACATATATACTTATATATTACTAGCGGCCCGCCCCGGCTTCGCCCGTGGTACATATGAAAAATAGATGTTGGCCGATTCTCAGACTTACCCGGTATGCACAGAAAATTTCATGAGAATCGGTCCACCCGTTTCGGAGGAGTATGCAGACTAACATTGTGACACGAGAATTTTATATATAAGATTAAGCTGGAGAGTTTGTTTGTTTGTTTGAACGCGCTTATCTCAGGAACTACTGGTCCGATTAGAAAAATTCTTTCGGTGTTAGATAGCCCATTTATCGTGGAAGGCTATAGGCTATATATCATCACGCTAAGACGAACAGAAGCGGAGCAATGCGGGTAAAACCGCGAGGCACAGCTAGTAATAGATATAAAATCGTGTATAATAATTATTATAAGATAAAACCCGTGCATCGTACAAAACAAAACTGTTTACGACTATGCCGGAACCGTATTCCTCTTGAACTGTGGTGATAGGTCGAAGATAATTCCACCTAACTAAATTAATAGTCTTGCGTGCGAGACGCATGATATTTCATATTGACGATGTTAGTTAAATTATTAATAACATAAATAAAAAACTAATCATAAACACAATAATAAACTCACAATAATATGGTAAACTTTTCTCGGGATGTCTGCGTGATCGAATTAGAATTCAGAAATGAGGTTCGTCAAAAAATATAAAGTCGCTTGCCACCTGTGGCTATAGTCGGTGGCCCGTTTGCGCCAAACGTAACATAGCCCGCCGGACTATGGCTGCCACATACGTAACGTCCTGACAAGTCCACCTGTATAGATATACCTGCGCAGGTTGGCCGTAACGTGTGTGGGAATAGACCATGGCTGGTTATTGCGATCATAATATGAATTTGCAATTGTGCAATTTTTTGAGCCTACCTATGATCGTTTGACCTCGTTATCGATCGATCGTTCGCAGGTATACCTATACCCTGTGCGGTAGACCATAGCGTGTATGGTTTACATAAACAAATTGAACTGGCCTTTAAAATTGGAAAACCATTTAGAGAGGCCTGCGCAAATGTTCATGGGCGGTGACCATCTATGACACCAAAAAAGACTATTGGAAAAATACAATTTATATAATATACATAAACAATACGAAGGTACTTTGTTCACTAAATTTTAAATCTTATGCTGTTTAATTACAAATATTATGTAGTTATCTACTTTGAAAAACAAATGTAAATAAAATTAACCGAACTAAAATGAAAGTCGTGAACCCGGCTTGCGATTTTTTTCTGATGTTTATAAATAGGTAATTGCAATTGATCACGAAATGAAATATTTGAACGGTTTTTATTATAACAACTTTTTGTTCCGCAGACAATAAAATTTACATAGAGTACTTATATTATTTTTGTGTTGCCTATTACATTACCACATTTCCTTTGCAATGCTGTTAGTGAATACCTAATATTGCATACCTAGTGTTTTAGCTTCCCAATTTTATTTTTGATAAGCGGATGTTTTATAGATGTAACTATCATCATCAGCCCATATACGTTCCCACTGCTGGGACACGGGCCTCCTATGAGGGTACAGGCCATAATCCACCACGCTGGCCAAGAGCGGGTTGGCGGATGACACATGTCGTCGAACTTTTGATTCTTCGACATGTCGGTTTCCTCACGATGTTTTCCTTCACCGTTCGAGCAGTGGTGATGTTACAACATGCGCAGATAAATTGAAAAATCAATTTATTTCCTGCGCGCTCGCCTGGTCTCGAACCCCGGACTTATCGATTCGAAGTCCGAAGTCTCACCTGAGCCACCACTGCTCTAGATGTAACTAAATAACAAATAATAACATTAATTAAGTAGGTACCAACGCACTTTGCCTGCGTATTGATATTTGATAAACAGTAAACCCTTAAAAAAATAAATGATAAAAATGTAAAGTGTCATTACATACTAGCTGTGAGCTGACAAATTTTCATCTGCTTTCTTCACATATGCGTAACTTTTATTTTAACGCTTCGCGGCATGTCTAACTTCCTAAAAAAATGGAGTTTTTATTAGAAATGAGTTTTCAAATAGAACCAGTAGGTAGTATTTTTTGCCGGGCTTTTAGGGACAAATGAGTTATTTTCTCAGAGAGAGTCGTGGCTGTTCTGGAATGCCGCAGCTTGCAAATCGTTCAAAGCTTCGGGAAGAAAGAATACGAAATTAATGTTAAAATAACACTTAACCTAATTAAAAAAATATTAGATTAGATCTTAATCCATACTAATATTATAAATGCGAAAGTAACTCTGTCTGTCTGTTACTCAATCACGCCTAAACTACTGAACCAATTTGCATGAAATTTGGTATGGAGATATTTTGATACCCGAGAAAGGACATAGGCTACCTTTTATTGCGAAGTATGTACCACGGGCGAAGCCGGGGCGGACCTCTAGTATAATATAAAGAACACCTACAACTTATACGTAATTATATTACAGTTATTAATAGCAGTGCAATGAAACCAAAAATATTCACTTTCGCTTTTATCAAAGTTATCTGTGCATAACCTATACCTACAGAACATGATACCTCGTCATAAGGAAGCTGACTCGTCAGAACAAGTGTGGCACCGCAACGAGGGATCCAAACTTGCGGATGCGCGCAGAGGTGCCGACGACGCCGCTCTACGTGTCTCGTGTGCACTACTGTACCAAGACTGAAGATGTTGTCGAGTACTTGCATGCGAAGACAGGTTTGAGTCTGCGAGTGGAACGGCTGGAGTCTCGCCATAAAGTGAGCTTCAACTCCTTCGTGGTGAGAGTACCGACCGCCAAGCTGAGCGTCTACATGGACGAAGGGTTTTGGCCGCAGGGAGTTGTGTTTCGCCGCTTCCGCGGACGGATACCCGGCCCCCCGGAATCGCGTCACACGCCGAAGACATAGCGTGTATTAATTTAGTATTTAAGTAGTTTTAAGTTCATATGGGCCGTAGTTTTTAAGTTATATTAAGACCTTTAACTGTAACTACATTTGTTGCCTGAATTAAAGAAATAAATAAATAAAAAATAAATAAAATAAATAAGGTTATCTCTAGGTACATAAATTAGTTCAGATATTAACGTGTAAGTTATTTATTTTCATACTAGCTCTCCGCCCGCGACTTCGCCCGCGTTTTCGAAGAAAAACCCGTTCCCGTAGGATTTCCGGGATAAAACATATCCTATGTCCTTTCTCGGGTATCAAAATATCTCAATACCAAATTTCATGCAAATTGGTTCAGTAGTTAAGGCGTGATTGAGTAACAGACAGACAGGCAGAGTTACTTTCGCATTTATAATATTAGTATGGACTAGCATTCCGTTCGTGGCTTCGCTCACGTAGTCAAAAAACCCCGAAAAGTTCCCATTCTAATGGAATTTCCGGGATAAAACCTATCCTATGTGTTAATCCAAGTTACCCTCTGTATGTGTAAATTTCATTGTAATCGATTAGTAGTATACGTATTAGCGTAAAAGAGTTACAAACATACATACACAATACACGTCACATACATCCATCCTCACAAACTTTCGCATTTTTAATATTAATAGGATAGGATAGGATCACAGATCACAGTAGATCTCTATGGATAGGATAGTATAGGATAATATTAGGTACCATGTTTTATTCAAGCGAACGAAGTCGCGGTTAAAACTGATACGATGCCAAAACCGTGATAGCTTATGACACAGCGATAACAAAGAAAGTATTAATTTATTTATTCACCTTATCGTTAAGATAAAACAAGTCTGGCTCGGGTGGTGTGATTTTGTACACGTGCATAAAAATATATGTAATGTAACCGGTTTAGGTAGACCCGTCATATCTACGGAAATGCTTAGCAAGAGGTACCAAGCTGTTTTGGGTGTTTTTTTATCATACAAACATTATTATAAACGCGAAAGTTTGCAAGTACTTATGTAGATGGATGTACATATGGATTTTGTTACTTTCACGTAAAAACTACTGGACGGATTTGGATATAACTTTACAGGGATATAGGACGTTATACATGAGAATAAAGAATAACACATGCAGAGCTATAGAAATACATACCTACCTACTTGATTTTGCATGCGGGTGAAGCCGAGCGGCGCAGCTAGTATCTAATGGGACCAATTCACAATGGGCAGCGTTGGCCCAACAAATTATCGTCGATCTTTGCCGCCATGGCGCTGATTATGAATAAAAATCTACAATGACGGCAGATCATAGACATTTAGGCCCCCTACACTATCGTGATTGCCTCTACTCGCCCACGTTGCCTATTGTGAAGAGCGCCCATGATATACCTAAATATAATAATAATTGTCAGTTATACATAGCGCCTATGGGAGAGGACCCATACATTCAGGTTCAATTCTCGTTTTCAAACTTTTGATTCTTCGACATAATAGTTAATATTATATAAATAGAATGTAATTTAAAATTTTGTTTGTTCTATTTTGTTAGTTCATAATGCACCACTAGTCCAGGAGATGGGGAGAAGCTGCTAAAAAAATTATAATTGTTAAACTAACGATATCATTCAACTAAAAGTTTAACGTACGAGCACGAGTATGAGCGTAGATACCAAAGAAATATTATACACACATACATTCCAAAACCATTACACTTCTGCCGCAGTCAGTTATCAAAGAATAAAATAAACAGCCCTATATAAATAAATTATTTAATACTATTATTATATACGCTGCACTAAATGGAATCAAAATAATTGCAGTTAGTGTACCTACGTTCAATAATCGACTTTAAATCTCTGTTCGAAGATTGAATTTTCTTTGATAGATTATACTGATCGCTGATTGGCTGTCACATGGCATAGACACGTGATATTCTAGAATCAAGAATCTAAATTATTTTGTTTATTTACTATTACTAGTTGGTGCCCGCGACTTCGTTCGTGTTAAATCATCATTATTTTAAAAATAGGTAATAGTTTTTAAAATTGAGTTTGAGAGGATGATTGAAAACTTGTTTCTTTTTTACGTAAAAACGGCAATCACAAAGATTACAGACTGGCTTAGCACATAAACATATTGTGTAGTATACGTAAAGCCTATTAAAGAAAATTAACAAGTTAACAACCATTAGGCAAAGCGCGAATCGAACTATTTTAAAGGGTTCTGACTTCAAACTTAGTCCCATAACGCGAACGAACCCGCGTGTCAAATCAAATCAAGTATTTTTATAGCTCACTAGCGGTCCGCCCCGGCTTCGCCCGTGGTACATATTTCGCAATAAAAGGTAGCCTATGTTCTTTCTCAGGGTCTAAAGATTGTCTGTGCCAAATTTCATAAAAATCGGTCCAGTAGTTTGCGTGAAAACCATACATACATACATACATACATACAAACCTTTCCTCTTTATTATATTAGTATAGATATGTTATTCTCATATATAACTTTAATTTCTGAATTTATGGGAAAATACTTGTGAATACATTTTTTTTCAATTTAATAGCAAATTAATTGACAACTTGTAAACCAAACTAAGATATTTCGGCAGATGGCATGTAACGTTTTCGTTTTTGAACATGCTATATAGTTTTCATTCATTTTTCATTGCAACGGACATGATATTATGGAGAATTCGGCATTTGCAGATAAAAATTACAATTATAGATATCTTATCTGCAGTCTGCACGCTGACGAAATATCGAACTTTCAAACTCAAACTCAAACAATTATTTATTCAATTAGACTTCTTCTAGAAGCAGTTTTGAATCGTCATAACATATTTTTAACATTTACCACCGATTCGGAAAGCAGTATCTTTTTTTTTATGTCAGAGCAAGCAAAGGGGCAGGTGGGCCACCTGATGGTAAGTGGTCACCACCGCCCATAAACACCTGCAAAACTTCTAAGTGTTGCAGGTGCTTTGCCGGCCTTTTATGGACAAATAAGCTCTTTTCTTGAAGGCCCCAATGTCGTAGTTGTTCGGGAACACCGCAGGTGGCAAATCGTTCCACAGTTACACCGTACGCGGAAGGAAGTTGCGGGTGAAGCGGACAGTGGTGGAGCGCAGGCCTGACGAGGGGCGCCGGGCGATGGAACGGGGATTTAGTCAATCGTCCGGTGAGATGAGGTGGCGTGAGACGTGTTCCGTTCACGCCGCCCCATGAGGTTAGAGCTAGTCGGCTCACAGTTTGTTTTGACCTGGTAACGGGCAACCGCTGATGGGGTCGGACGAATTCTACCATACCTGTGGCCCCGTCGTTGATGCGGCTTGACGGAACACAGTGGGGTTTTGATCGGTAGGAATCCGACATAACCCACGGGCCCACGGCCCCTTCCCCGGAGGCCATGGGTATCTATGCAAGATTTCGACACTTAAAAAAAAATAGAGCTAAGTATTATATTATTTAAAATAATAATAATTGGTATATATCAATTATTATTATTTTACCTATAAGATTTATCTATGATATAATTTTGATATTATGTTATTGAGGATCCCTAAAAACATCATACGACTTAACTAAAACGTTACGAAACAGTATTTTAGTAATATTATATTCTTTGCGGTTAAATAGATAATTAATATCATTTGTTTTAATTACTTGTGGTGTAGGTAACTAGCTTCCCTCCCGCGGTTTTGCTCGCATTTCCTACGAACGTGCAAATTAATAATTTTTATCGCCCACTTAAAACAAACACTTTAAAACTTTAAACAACTTAAGTATATATAACAAAATATTTTACAATAATTACTGGCTGTCCCGGCAAACGTGGATCTGCCTTACCTTTATCACAGGGTATGAAAAAATTTTGCCGGGACAGCTAAAATATAAAATACCTTGCTTTCCAGTTTCCGCCCGCGGCTTCGCCCGCGTTTTCAAAGAAAAACCCGCATAGTTCCCGTTCCCATCGAATTTTCGGAATAAAACCTATCCTATGTGTTAATCCAAGTTACTCTCTATATGTGTGCTAAATTTCATTGTAATCGGTTGAGTAGAATTTGCGTGAAAGAGTAACAAACACACACATACATATTATCCTCACAAACTTTCGCATTTATAATATTAGTAAGATATTCCCACTAACATTTTGGCACTTTTGTTTATAGCTATCTGTGGTCGAATTTTAATCACTGTTTTTTTTTTACTAAATAACTAGCTGCATAAACAGGTTTAGTTGTTTTTCTATTTATTTATTTTTTTAAACAAAATATCCAACATAATATCTTGTCACATTCATGACTTGTTTACAATTTTATATGTTTGTTAAACGCTATACGATCACTCTACGACCTGAGATAGTATTTTAATTTACCATATAATATATAGATATATATAACAACATAATAATATGTTTTGTGCAGTTGGAAACAATATTATCTTAATAATATAGGTATTCATACTTGTTGTTTGTCCCGACTTTGCGCGGTTAAAAACAATTTTACTTTATACATGAATTTTTAATTGTTTTTGTTTTTGAATTAGAAATTTAAAATTCTCAAGTGCTCCCTTCTAGGATATGTGTGTCTATATGAATAAAATTCACGTGTCACAATATATTATGTTAGTTACCATAGTCCTCAGAAATCGCTGGGCCGATTCTCATGAAATTTTCTGTGCCTACTGCCTATTAAGTAGGTAGATCTGAGACACAGTTAACATCATAATAATATTAGGTACTGCTGAACTCCTGGACTTATTAGGTAATACCTAATAGGTATAGAATAGGCGAATATATGTATAGTTCTGTGGCGAATACGAAGCATTTTTTTTAAAATTTATCAACGAGATGAAAAGGGTAAGAAAAATTGCAAAAAAATAATTAATTTCCATCCACTTGGCGCACTCACGCACTCACACACTTACTAAAAAGTAAGAACTCAAGTACTAACACTCACAGAAACACATATTTTGTTAAAATAATATCCCTTTATAACGGGGGTTGGAAACCAAGTAAAGATTCTCTAAACAGCAGCATTTGTAAAATAGCACATTGATTTACATGTGGGCGTGAAAAGTTACGCAGAACGTAGGTAGATATTTATAGTTGGTTATATACATATATGGTATTATATCTACGTTCTATTTATATTTGAAACATATTAA
>CAJQZN010036085.1:35025-45459 GCA_907164685.1 Colias eurytheme | reverse complement strand
GTTTTACTTCAATCGCGCGTAAAGGTTACACGCACACACTTTTTTTAATAAACTTAAGGAGTTTTTGAAAAACTAGCTAATGTTATATTATGCTGCTAAATGGTTTAAGTAATGAGCTGTTTCGGCGATTAGCTGCATAAAATCGATATTTATAAAGAGATCTGGAAAAAAAAAGAAGAAAGAAAAGAAACATATAATTTTTAGACATTCAATTTAATAAAAAGATATATTCTACAAACAGATACTTCAATTTAAATTATTCACAGTCCATTAGACAACGAATTTTTGTTGATTCTTCTTGATTTTCTTCGCAATCATAAGATTATCCTTATTATTTCTATTTATATTTGATTTGAATATTATCTGACTTATGCAGATTGCACTGGGTTTTGATATGGTTAAGGATTACCATTTTGGTAAGGAACTCTATCTTTTTCTAGTATCTACTTATATTAGATAAGGTCAGTATAAATGTAATATTCAAGGAAGAGTATAGTCGAAGAAATGAGTTACGTCGTTATTATTAGAAAAATGTTTATTTAGCGTGGGCTATCCCTTTGTAAGAAACACCAGTACTTTAAAATAAAAGAAAAGCACATAAAGACCGCCTCGCCTTGACAGTCTATTGTTCATTCATTCATTCACATGCCATGGCTAATAAGTTTTCTTACAATATGTAACAAAGCGTTAGCTATTGAGGTCTAATACTAAGGAAATCTAGGACATACGCACAATATGCTAGGTTATATTGTGGTTATACAAACATAGTGGAGACAAAAGAAACCTTTAGCAGGCATTTTGACGCCATGTTTAGGGCTGCTGTGATATATAAATATTTTTTTTTATTTTTACCGATTTGAAAAAAGGTTTTATGTTCTACTGTATTGTTTTGGATTTTGCTATGTGTGAATTTTCCTACGTTACACAAGGACTGATTTTAAAAGCATGCATTGAAAGAGTCATAGAGAGCCATAAATCGCAATTTAATATGTTAATCATCATGACTTTCTTAATTCAGGTCTACTGATTTACCAAATTAAGGCTTTTTAGAACGAAAACAATAGAAACCGTAGGAAAAGGAAGTATTTAGACATATCTTTATAACTTTAATACATATGATCAGTTTTAACAGTAGTAAATATTTTAACAATAATATAAGTCAAGATTGCTGTAATCAACGCATTCATTATAACAACTAAAATTACATTATTTTTTTTTCCATTGAAATTATGCAGTTAAATTTAATCCTAGCAGTAAATACCTAGAACAAAACAATTAATACATCACGATTCTAACAATTAACATATTTCCTTAAAACTCTCTCGTGCCAGCCCTACCAAGAAATGTCAGACGCATTGAATGGAAAAATAAGTTTATTACGAAGCGAAACTATGTGAAATAGAAGAGAAACTCCCGTTGTGATGTGAAATAATATGGGTTATTATGGATTAAGTTTACATAAGAGCGTCGTATGAATATTGAATGTCCGTTACTTTCAATATATCATACAATGAGTGCACGAAGAAAACGGGTGAAAAGTTTGCAGAGAGATGCAAATGGTATTGAACATTTCTAATATTAAAGGTGAAGATTTTATGGATATTCTTTTAGATTTTTAGATGTATTTTGTCTTTTGTAAGATTGCAATTTGTTTAACTAGTTGCAGCTATACCTAATAATATACATGACTTCTATATAACGAGCTTTAATCGGTAATTTTTTTATAAAAAAACCAAACGTTTTTGCGTGAAAACAATCACTTTTTGTCCACCAAAAGTGAAATTGGGTCGCTACAACACAATACATATTTTTATAGTTTCTATTTATTGTGACTGCTGCATCGACGAACGTCGTACACAAAAAACATGAATAAAATCGGAGTCATACCCAAGTAATAAAAGTATCAAGGGACGCACATATTTACAAAATCCTAGGTACTAATATTATAAATGCGAAAGTTTGTGAGAATGGATATGTATGTACGTTTGCTTCTCTTTTACGTAAATACTACGGAACCGATTACAATCAAATTTATCACACATATAGAGAGTAACTTGGATTAACAATTAGCATAGGTTTTATCTCGGAAATACCACGGAAACGGGAACTATGCGGGTTTTTCTTTGAAAACGCGGGCGAAGCCGCGGGCAGAATGCTAGTAATCCAAATAAAGATTAATATGTATGTCGATTTCCCTTTACATGCTTGTCAAATTCGATCGTTTTTTATACTTAAGTCTAAAGCGCGTGACACACGGTGAAGATACTATAATATTTTATCTTAAGATACTGTTATATTTTATATTACAGTATCTTAACGCATCCGGTATCAGCGTTCGGACCATCATTTTTCTTTTTGTCATTGCGTACTAAGACTCCTGTAGAACCGCCATCCTGTTACAAATGACGCGAAATTTTGTGGGTCATTTGTAACAAGCCGCAGCAGCAAGCAAGCAGTTCTTTTACGTCAAGCCAGGGACAGATACGTGACCTATAGGTATTAAAAGAGACCCCTAATTACGAACCGCCGCTATGAATAGACCTCATCAGATGGAATTTTAATGAAGGTTAGATGTCTTGCATTTTAAGCTGAATATTTGTGTGCATTTCATGTTTATATCGAGATTCGAATAGATTGGTGATGAGAAGATGATCCAAGTCAGAGGTCGTGGGTTCGATTCCCACCCGGGGCAAATATTTGTGTGATGAACATAGATGATTGCTCAGTGTCTGGGTGTTAATTATCTATATGAGTATTTATTTAAAATTATATACGTATGTTTATCAGCCATCTGGTTTCCATAACACAAGCGAAAAGCTTAGTATGATCAGATCGTGCCGTGTGTGAAAATTGTCCTGAAATATTTATTATTGGGATTAAATCTGATGAAATGTACTTATGTTTTAAGAAATATAGAGCAGAGTTAACATTTTGTGTAAACCCAAACTCAAACTAAAAATATAGTAATTCAAATATAATAATCTAAGTAATCTATCTCTGTTAAAAGAGCGCTGAATGTCTTATTTATTATTTACCAAAGAAAATTACCAAATCACTACATACTATAAAACAAAGTCACTTTTTCTCTCCCTGTCCCTATGTATGATTAAATCTTTAAAACCAGGCAACGGATTTTGATGCGTTTTCTTTTAATAGATAGAATGATCCAAGAGGAAGGTTTTAGTATAATTTATTAGGTTTTAGACAAAGCGAGCGAAGCCGCGGGCGTAAAGCTAGTATAAAATAATAACTAAATACATATATGCATAAATTTGTATGTAATTGAGTGTCATACTTTACATGAATTAAAGTTTAGAGGTTGAATAAGTCTATTAGGAGAGTATTAATGCTATTATGCTATTAAATCTCTGAAAGCGTGGTCTTTCATTACCTAATACTAATTGTAGTTTCGAATTAAACTTTGAGGTGAATGCACTGTGTATCTATAAGTATAATATTATATAATCTATGTGTACTTTATATACTATAAAGCTGAAAATTTTGTTTGTTTGATTGAACTCGCTATTATCTCAGGAACTATTAGTCCGATTTCAAAATTTCCTTCAGTGTTATATACCTAGCTCATTTTTCGACTACCTATATATCATTACAATAAGACCACTCTTATTACTACACAGTAATGCGGTCTAAACCGCGGGGCACAGCTAGTATAATGGTAGTAAATTGCTTATACGTCAGTGGGAATATAGAGCGAGGATCTTAACCGACTTGATAATGAGGTCAACAATCGTATGTCTGGATTGCAAAATGTTATTTGATATACTGTTGTGACTTCCAATCGAAAATAATATGCTAAATATGACTCATCTCTTGTAAATATGTTTTTGTTTAAATATTATACGAAAAAATACTCTATTTGAACATTGTACCTAATCCTATTTTCAATAGCTTTATTTCAAGAAAGAAAACAGAAAACACTTGATCAAAGTCGGTTCGAAAAATTCATTTCTTTTGATTTTCTGCAACACGTTTTTCACATTTATAAACACGATCAATCGATTGATGATGATGATGATGAAATTCTTCGTAACAAGCTTTTGCCTGCTCCTTCTCCCTTATTGATGATGATGACTGATTCGTCGTCGTCGTCGTGTCAGCCGTGGGACGTCCACTGCTGGACAAAGGCCTCCCTCAGGGTTTTCCACCACGTCCGGTCACCGGCGGCCTGCATCCAGCGGCTCCCTGCCACTCGGACCAGGTCGTCTGTCCATCTTGTGTGATGACTGATGACTGATTATTTATTATTAAATAAATATCAATTTATTTTACAACGTACATAATTGTACGCTATATATAATACCACTGTAAATCTAACAAAATATAAAGATGGAATTTGATTAATTAAAAGGCTTTTCTTGATAATCGGCTAAAAAGTTTGCTAATTTGTACAAATGAACTCGCTCGTACATTTATAATTAAGAATATTATTTGGCTTCCACATTCTTGGCTAAGTATTCGAACCGTTGAGTTGAAATGTTGAATAATGTAATAAATAAAATTTTCTCTCTGCAGAACGAAGGAATACTTATATTTTGTTAATTTCTAATTAACTCGGATTTATATGCAGTGTAATAAATGATGATGATCTTTATGATAATCTATACTAATATTATAAAGCTGAAGAGTTTGTTTGTTTGTTTGTTTGAACGCGCTAATCTCGAGAACTACTGATCCGATTTGAAAAATTCTTTCGGTGTTAGATAGCTCATTTATCGAGGAAGGCTATAGGCTATATTATATCATCACGCTACGACCAACAGGAGAGGAGCCACGGGGGTGAAACCGCGCGGAGCGGCTAGTAAAATATAAATTTAAAACCTAGGTACATCTACAGTCTACACACATAACAAGAAAGAAATGTGTGCGTGTACTGTGTACACACGTAAGAAGTGAAACTTCTTTATGACCTTATTTTTTAAAAAATAATTTACTATATGCAACTTTACAGAAATACGTCGAATCACGCGTGGTAGGGATAAGAAAAAGATGGCGCGTAACGGAAAAATGTCACGAGTAACGAAAAAATTTTACACTTAATTTTTTTCCAACCCCGATAAGGAAGTTTCACTTCAAAAATGTTTCACCAAAAAATATGTACCTACGCCCAAAACTTCCGAACGACTGCAATGAAGTACATTGGGGGATTACAAATGGGTAAATCCAATGATTTAAAATTAACCTGTGTTATCAAAACTGTATGTTTTCTACAATATTAACAAATTTCCGGAATTAACCCACATTCGTAATTCCCACAATAAACTTACAAATTGATTTTATATTCCTTAGGGCCGATTTTTCAATGCTTGGATAAAACTTATCCGTCCAATAAAGTATTACAAGATAATATTAAAATGTCACGTAAACTGTCAAATACGGGCAATTAGAATACGTTTTTAAAATGGTAGTTTAATACATTATTCGACGAATAAGTTTTAACCAAGTATTGAAAAATCAGCCCTTAGTATCACGACAAACTTTATACTATAAAATAAAATAAAAACATATTATAGCACAGCTAATCAAAAGTGGACCCGGGAGTCTTGTCAACTCGTCAGAAGTACAATGCAAGTCCATTCTACCGAACTTCAGGGCGTTACCCTACGCCCTTGACCGGTTAGCGAAAAATATTTTCATTTTCATGTCCATTATGCTGAGGGACCCTTTAATAACTTTGGACTTTTATTAAATGTGTAGCGTGAAGATTAAAATCTCTTATTAGAGGACACAATTGTAGCATTAACATTGACAAAGTAATTGTACTGTATGTCTTGAATATATAGGCTTTGTTATGTGTAGTTTAGGTAGGTATTAACTAAAATATATATATATACATAGCATAGCATATTTAAGTTTGGAGCAGATATATGTCACAGCGATGAATTGATAAAGTCGAATCCATGTCGAATCCTTGTCGAAGTTCGAAAGAGATATTTTGAGCAGTTCTAAAAGCGTCGAACGTAGTGCTTATAGTGTTCGATATGTCGGCTTAAATAGAATATGTAATATGGAATTGTATTTATTATATTAGACATTAAAATATAATTAAAACTCCCAACAAGTATAAATGGTGTAAATATAGAATAAAAAACTATACATTTCACCAATAAGGTAGCTACAAAGTGTTTGAAATCGTGACATTAATTGTTCCAATGAAAACAGAATATTTTGGAATGATTGCTTTTATTTCTACCAAACATAGTTATTAACAAACTAAACTAATGGACACACACACACACATATACAAATATTGTATACCACAAAATTCGTCAAAGTTAAATACATAGTATCACCACACTACACGAGACCCAAAACTATAATTTACAAAGCGGTTTCACGATTCACTGAGCGATATTCATGGTAATTAGTCAAATATAAAACGCTACCTAGGTCGTTGCACCCGTATCGACTGCCTCCCCCCTCCTCTTAGAGCCATTTCAGACTAGCATATTTATCTGCGGTCGTTTCAAAATACGCACTTACACGCGCGCTACTTTACGCGCTTCAAAAAATCGGACTAGTGTAAGCATCACTATCACTACAAAGCATAAAACAAAGTCATTTTCTCTGTCTCTATGTCACTATGTATGTTTAAATCTTGTCCGTTGTCGATATTATGTATACGTTGTATACGAGCTTAAAAGCGCGTCAATGTTCGTACGAGTTGAGCTTGTGACAAAAATTGTCCATGCACGCCTGTCTGAAACCGCTCTTAGGGGAGACTCTATTACTATCCTAGTTGTATCATTAGTAGGTCGAATGGCAATTTGAAAACTTAGTTTCGTAGATGATGCAACGAGTTGTGGTGGCATTGTGTTTGGAATGTGCTGGTTTTCGTGTTGACAGGTTTGGAGTCAACATTCTATGCACCGATACAGTTTATATTATGTATATTTGTCAATGCATATAATATTGTCTCCTGTTATACGTTAATTGTGGTTCTGTGTACGCAATATTTGAACTACAGGCTAAAGCTTTAAACATTTACAAGTAAATAATTTATTTGAGTTAACGTAAATACCTACGATAGTTAAATAATATAACCACTGGTAGTTACATAATATTACAACCTGCAAAGCAATACTTTGTAATAAAAATAATTAAAACAATCAATAAATCATGGCAAATAGTGCACACGCACATATTATTTTGATATTTTTATGAAACCCCGCAAAATTATGAGAAAATCGCTGTTAGCACCAAAATCGATTCATAGATAAAATATTTCGCTGTTGCAGCGTTCTAAATACAATATGCTACGCTAGTTTATGTAAAATATTTATTATGTATGGATGTAATAACTGTAAAATGGCGCAGAGTTCATAGAAATATGCATTTATCAACGTCTCAAGTTACGAGAGGGCACAGAACTCATAAAGCTAAATTGTGTAGGGTTGCCAACTACAATAATTTGGCATACATAAAATAATTACAATGACCGTTCTTTTGGTACCATGGTTAACTTGTGAACGTCGAACCGGGAGGCCTTTGGGTTCATTTCCGCTTCGGAGATTCTGCTACGGAGTTTCTTGCCGGTTCTTTTCCTTATAAACTGCTTTCCAAATCGGCGGAAAATCCCGATATGACGATTCAAAAATGCTTCTAGAAGAAGTCTAATTGAATAAATAAATGTTTGAGTTTAAATTCCCGATGGAGACTAAGCAAAAAAAATGTCTCGGTCAGGCAGGACACAGAAGGCTACCTACTTGCCCCTACTTGCCCCTAAAGAAAAATTGATCAGTGAAACAGATGCATAATGCATCTGTCCCATACCCCAATAGGGGACACAGGAATTCACTTTTTGAAGTGAAATTTCTTTAGGCGCCGCGTCATGGCAATACCGTCACGACATGGAATAATGCAACGATTTTGGTATCTTTGAATCTTGCCAGAGAAGTTTCACTTCTGACACGTGTGCTCAGCATACACGCTCTTTTTTATTAGTCATTAGTCCACGAAATACGCTATGACGTAAACACGCATTGTTCAAAGCTTACATAAATCATTCAAAATTCACATTTAATAAATCACGATGACTAGGAAATAAAGCCTTATTGAAGTGCTTTTTGTAGTATTTTAACGCTTGACTTATGATTTCAAACAAATAAATATCCATTATTCTCGGCTGTGTATTGTTATGAGGTGGAAATATTTTCGTCAATGCAATGGATAAATAATTTTTTCTTTTGTGATTACAAAATAAAAGTAAAAGAAAGATTCCTGAATAAAGTTAGCAGATATTATTAGAATTTATTGTTACAGATGCATAAATTATTCAATAAGTTCAAGTAGGTATATTATAGCTTGTTAAAAAGATTAAAATTGTTAAGATATTTGAATGACCTAGGTACTTTTAAAAATATGTATAATAAATAGTTTAATAGTTCCACATCAATCTTAGATCTTACTTAAGGATCTAAGACATCGATCCAATCATGATTAAACATCTACCAGAAACAGTAAGAAAAATTCTTAAACAGATTAAAATATTGTTTCCAAATTTTACATGATGTGGACAGCCCTAGCAACTACATAAAATATTTGTTATGTAACAGATCGATATATGGATGTGTGCCAATTTGTCAAGGACGTGAATCAGGAGATACTCCACGGGTTGGATTTATGTGCCTTCATCAGTGTGGACCGAAAACCGACTGTGTTAGGAGAGCTTTGGACATAATATGATCGATATTCATATATCGTAATATCTTAGGTAACGGGTAAGGCCTCGTTTGCGTAGACAAGACAGTTCCGCCTTTCAAGATTTTTAATTAGTTTATCAATTTTTCTTTTCAATTTCGCTTTTTTTGGATTATAGCCTTCTTTTATAAACTATTGAACACAAAAATATTTATAAATTCGAACCAAAAGTATCCGAAAAAATAACAATTCATCTTTGAATATTTACTACGTAGGTATAAAGAGGCACATATCGATTTTAATTGGGCACTGAGAAATGTAGAGCTAGCTTATATATATCGTAGGTGTAGGATGTTTTACATTTAAATGGTAAAATCCTGGCGCCAAATTATCTTCAATAAAAAGTCCTCCTTAAATATTAACATTCTCCTTAAATTAAAAAAAAAAAATGTATTTTAAAGGGTTGATTACGATGTTGTTTTTAATCCAGCTTTCTGGTCTAATGGACTCTTTTTTTTCATAAAATCGATTATTAGTTGTAGTTATAATTAAAATTTTATCCACAATATGCAATTCGTATACTTTTGTAATTGAGAATTGGTCACATGTCATGTGTTACCAACATTTCACAAACGATATGATTTAATCTCAAATCCAAAACAGGTATTACTCAGAATTATGTTTGACGATATGAACTCTAAACATTGACAGATTGTAAACTGTATGGAACGGTGAATGCAAATATTGTGTCCATTTGAGCCGAGATTTGAGCCTATGGTAACAGAAAAGAAACAGATTATCATAAAATAAATTCAAACACGTATCTTAATTCAACTAGACTTTAGAAGTGCCTTTGAATCTTCTTTGTGTCATTTTTATGACTGGTTCGAACAACACGATAGATCATTTCATAATAAGAGAGGTAAATTTGAAATTTATAAAAATTTTCGATTAATAATTCTAACATTCAGGAAGGGCCAATTAGGAGCAAATTATATTCCAGCTTACTTTACATAAATAGATAAAAAGCGGCTACTCCAGCTTGTATTAAATGTGTTTAAAAAATCTTAGTTGTAAATCTACAAGGTTAACTAAGAAAAGAAAATTATTTTGTTGAAAGCTCTACAATGAAGGAACTTAAATAGCTTTATATATTTTTAAGCAGTAGAAGGTAAGTTACAAAATAAACCTTTACAGAAAGAAATGTAAAGAAAAATGGCCGTCAATTTATCTTTTTACTGGATATAAATCAAGTCGCTCCTGAATAAACTCAGGCATGTGACGCAAACAAATCGAGAAAATTATACCAGACGTATTTCTGTGCTAAGGTAATCCTTGCTCTAATTCAGCAAATAAGTGTTATAACTCGACTGCGACGGGAAAGGAGAGTAATGTTGTATTAGCCTGTACGTAGCTTCCTGTAATAATTTGACAAACGATGTACATTGTTTAGAATGGTCCCTTCCTGTAATGTTACGTCACTTTAAATTCAAGATGGCGGCCGCATCATATTGTTTTCAGCGTATTTATTTTTTTGAGCATTTTGGCATGAGCTTTTGCTACGAAAATTTTCAATTTAAATTGCAGTTTCGCGAATTAAAATTATATTATGATCATGTAAAATTTAATATAATATTTATAATATCAAAACCGAATTCTCAAAAAGCTGTTAATAATATCAGATAAAACGATAAAACCTAAATTATTATAATATGGTGTAGGTATAATGATAATAGCTGTGTTTTACCTGAAAATAAAACACATATTAAATACTTA
>CAJQZN010036085.1:0-30025 GCA_907164685.1 Colias eurytheme | reverse complement strand
TACCTTCTCAATGAAGTAAGCTTCAAATTACGGTCAAGTGTTTAATATAATGAATAAATATATGAACTCTATTTTCAAGTAGAATGACACGTGTATACAATATTGTGTATAAAATAATATGATAGCAACATAGAAATCTTTTTTCCTCGAAATCTACATAACATTAAGATTGTATGCCTCATTAATAATGTAAGAAGAAACACAATAATAGAAAATGTTATAAAATTTATCTTGTAAGGAGATTTATTAGGAAATGTGTTTTTCTACAGTGTTTTTAATACAAAACAGCTCTCATTGTGTTTCTTATAAGTTAAAGAACATGGAAATATATTTTTATTAACGTGAAATGAAAAAAATATTCAATTAATAAACTGCTTTCATGTAATTGGAAATTTTAATTTAAAGATTCTCGCCTCTGCAGCCAAAATATATGTAACAACATTAGTGAGGTAGACGTTAAAATAATTATATTTGAAGGTTGAAACATGTCACGATAATAGAATTCTCATGTCGACGCCATTTTGATTTCAAATGTGACTCAGCAATAATTTGATCGTTTGGTTTCTTTATTGTTTTCATTCGTTATTCGAAGTTATTCAGTTTGGAGTCGATTGAGAACATTTATTTATATTTGCTTATTTTTATTTCTTACCAGCAATGCTCCGCGGTTTTACCCGCAGTGCTCCGCTCCTGTTGGTCTCAGCGAGATGATATGTAGCCTTAGCCTTCCTCGATAAAGGGGCTATCTAACATCGAAATAATTTTTCTAATCGGACCAGTAGTTCCCGAGATTGGCGCGTTCAAACAAACAAACAAACTCTTCAGCTTTATAATATTAACATAGTATAGATATCTTAATATTCATTAAGTATTCACTGCACATAAGAGACGATTGAAATTTGAAACACGTTTAAACCTTGTTACAAAATACAAATATTGTAATTATAAATTTTTCACGCTGTAGCGGAAAGGTTAGGGTTTAAACCTGTTTATTTCAAAGGTCAAAATTTCGTAGTAGGACCGATGTAGCTCTTACGAACGTTATTAAAAATTGTAATTAACATAGAAATTCAAAACAACGAATTGCAAAGTACCTACGGCGAATTTATCTTAATTAAAATTTGCAATCTTTATAAAGCTGAACAGTTTGTTTGTTTGTTTGAACACGCTAATATCAGGAACTACAAGTTCGATTTGAAAAATTATTTCGGTGTTAGATAGCCCATTTATCGAGGAAGGCTATGTATATCATCACGCTAAGACCAACTGGACCGTAGCAAATGCATAAAACCGCGGGGCACAGCTAGTAAATTTAAATATGTTATTTTAAATTCCTACCTATTTAAAGCTGAACGTAACCGTCATACTTAGCTATTTCATTATTTATGAGTGTTTTCACACATCTAGTTTTAAAAGTATATCTCCAAAGAAAGAGACGTTAAAATCACTGAATGGTAAATTCTCGCAAATAAAATTTCCAATACGGCTAATAAAGTCTGAATGTGAGATTAACCTGCTAAATGAATTCTAAACGGCGCTATTACTTTGAAGTAATGAAGAAAATTTTACGCAAATTTCTGAATATTTAAAATAGGGAAAGCTTGCGAGAGTTAAAAGTTTGTGTTTATTGCGTTGAAATTATTGTGGCATATTTTATTTATCTAACTAATTTTAACGTAAAAACTTTATCTTTATTTATTAAATGATTTATACTATTAAAATATTTTATTCATGAAACCATTTTATACGATGGAGGCACTTTCTTCAAAAAATATTTGTTTCTTATTACTGATTATTCATTAAGCTTTAGATATGAATTAAAATGCGTTTTATTCAATACTTGCTATGTATATTGTATATGCATGGGCTATAGCTAAACTATTGAAATGCTCAATGATTATAATCCTTTGCAATTATTTTTACTTTCAAAATCGAAAAACATATGAATTTCTGTCTAAAGACTTCTTTCTTTATAAAAGACTAATTTGAAATTTCAAATAGATCTCAAAGCATAAGGAAATATAATCGAATGTACCTAATAAACATAAGGGTACACATCTGTGGTACACATACATTATCGAGTCTATTAATTTTAACAGTAACAAAACAGTCTAAAGACTCTTCAACAAGGTGATGTCAAGTAGGCCCTTCAAACAAGAACTCCAGTTACACTCTGCGGAAAGCTATGGAGGAATTATGTCCTAAACAAACTGGCCAATCCTTAAACGTTTGATTAAATTTGTAAAGCCTTAATTGGTTCACATCTTAGAATATATTTTGATAGAATTTAATATAACGCGGAAAAATTGGGTCACGTTGAAAATATTATACGGCAGAAGATCACCCGTTGGACAGGTATTGAATTTTTGTTATTTTGTATCTGTATTTACTTTTCATGTGGGTTAGAGATGACGTCTTTTCCTTGTATTCTTAACTACTAGTATAGTGTATGCAGTGAACATAATAAACAAGAAGAAAGACAAAAATATGTCATAATTTGGCAGATTGCAGGAGCCCAAATCGACCAGTGAATCATTTTTGTAATTAATTCTGGAAACTTACGAAGTATTTTAATATCACTTTAAATATTAATTAACTGAGTATTCTAAACGTGAAAATTGAAATATGCCCGTGGTTATTATTTATAATCGACATATTTCGTACAAAAGACGAAAATGTAACAAAAAAAAATATTTAAAATCCACGTTTAATTCTGTTAAACCTTGCTCAAGAATAACATTAAACCTGACCTTACAGAAAAATAGATATGACATTGAAAAAATTGCATTCAATTTATTTCAATGCATCTCAAAGTTGGTCAAGTTGTACCGGAGAAATGGAATGGTAGCGGCCTCTTCAGGCGTTAAGTACGAAAAATTCAACCTCCCGGCGGAATCGTGGAAATTAATTGTACCCGCCAACCTGCCGCAAATTTTAAATTAAGTTTTTTAAGTACACCTCGAGTGTGGCAGTGTTTTGCCGTTTGGGGTTCCGTTTATGCAATTAGGGTTAACTAGTGCTGTTTGTGGAGGGTTTTCATTTATTCTCGGAAATGCGAGCTTGGTGGGAGCTATGTGTTACCTGATTTAATAGTGAGGGGATTGTGTTAGTTAATTACATTTTACAGTATTGCTATATGCAATATAATATGTATCTATAGGTTAATATTTATAGCAGATAAGATTATTTTCAGCTTACGCTCTTCTAGTAGATTAACATTTGCCGAATAATCCACAAATACTTACAACTCTATTAAAATAAAAATTCATTACAAAGAATGGTACGTAATCATAATGATACCAAAGATAATAAAATACTATAGGTACTAGATATGATAATCACGCTTATCATTTGTCTAGTTTTGCTATTTAGTTTTAGACTTAAAAACATAATATAACTGAAATATATCAAGCTTATTTAAATATCACAAACTATGAAATCTCTATTAGAAAACCTATCTCCTGTAGTGTGAGGACTGGACTTCCTTCGTTCAAGCGCTTCCGTTAAAGTAAGTAATTTTCGGCGTGATTCATCACTGAAATACGAAGGTAATAATTATTTTCCAAGTCGACATAAAGTGAAAAGGGACGTTCACTGCCCAGAAGAAAATTATTATTATTATAAAATCATTAGTATTTAGGCTTGTATGATTGATGAGCGCGTTTGTGCCTTGATTTACATTTACAGAGTAATTTTAGTATACAAAAGACGGAAAGGACAAATAATCAATTAAGTGGGATGAGAGGATTATTTTGCATTTTGCAGGCTTGTCTCTATCATGTAAAATAGAAAACATATTTTCAGTAATACAAGTAGACTTGAGTAGGTATATTTCTTTATATAATTGAAGAAATATGAGACATAAACACGAATTTCACAAAAAATTCTTAAATTTTATCCTTCTCTCCATTGGTTATGAAATATTGGAATATCTCAGAGCTGTCGTAAACAACATTGCTATCTACAGTATTTTCTGAACCCAATTTCCCACACTATGCAATCTATTCGCTCTTACAATGTGTTCAAAGCCTTACAACTTAGCGAGTAAGCTTGTATAATGTGTTACAGAAAATACAGCGTTTCGTGACGCGTTCGCGTGTTCGGGTGAAAGATTCGAGTGATTACCGGCAGTGTGTACAGACCTTATGCTTTCCCAATTTCACTGTAAACAGCTATAGTTTATATACAAAGTAAAACAAATACAGTACATAGAGTAGCCGGATTACACTGTATAGAGCTATAATTGAGATACAAAGTAATCCAAAAATGATAGAGCAGTACTCACTGCTCTATAATTTTAAGTATAATAGTAAGGTAAAGAGTAGACCGTAGACACACAAAGAACCAAGTTCTAGAAAATAAGCATCTTACATAGTTGTTTTGTAAATCGAGTAAATGAAGCATTTTGAATAAACAGTTTCCAAAACTTGAATATATGTTTTTAGATTCCTTTTTGACTTTGGTCTCTTAAAATGGGTTTTGTAAAAATAAAAATAAATATAATGTAGTTTTATCTGGATCTAAACAGCATAGTAGTATTATAAAATGGATCATATTATGCCAAAGTGTATGTGTATAAAGTGTATTCCTCGTAGAGCAATAAATACCTTTTCTTATGCGGAAACTACAAACCACTTAAGTCTCATGAAAATGTAATATAATTAATCATACATACCCTTATAACCCAACCATGTAATGTTGTCCTATAACCCGGCACAGTAATGTTGTCCTGGACCCAAACATCTCAGAATGTGCTGACGCTGGATCGTTAGGAAATGATACGTGACCCCTATCTACATAATGTTATCGTAAAATACAGATGTTAGACATACTGTACAATAGTTTGTGATGACTAAAGACAAATATCCTTTAAGATGCAAGAGCTAGACAAGAATAAAGCAAAAATTCAAAATAAATTGGTATATTTAAAGTAAGGTCGTATGGTGTGAATGTACTTGCAAAAAATGTGAATAGCAAAATGATAATAAAAATAATTTGAATAGAATTCTACAAACTCGAGTCTAATAATAGGTGTTGACTTTGAAGTAGTTAACTGGTAATAGCTTATTGATTTGAAGATATTTTAAGAGCTCTCGTAAATATGCTATCGTTTCCAAACTGTTATAAATTTAAACAAAACTGCTATATTAAAATTAACAATTCATAAGGTCTTACCTTTGCATTACTACTGTAATAATGTCAGTACATTTCACAAACAGTGTAACCTAAAAACGAAAAGAATTAGCAACAATCAATGTCCTATTATACTAGTAGACGCGGCATACGCCAACATCATTGCACTAAAAACAGCGTAATTAATACATACCTACTTACTAACGCATTATCACCAATACAGTTGTTCTCTCTTTCACTCTCACGCACGAGACATAATACATGTCTCACTCATGTACTTCGTAATAACAACTGCCGATTAAAATATAAAAAGAACGTCCAGCCACGACGCTGAATGGTGCGTGACTAAGTGAAACTCGGGCACTTAGCTGAGTTTTTTCTTGCCAAAATAGAGAGCGGGTAACGTATCTAGCTTTTTTATATATCATAGGCAACAACCCTGAACTATATCACTATCTAGAACTGCGCAATAACACAATAAGTTGGAATATGCCAGAAGATGAATTACCTTAGTGGAAAATGCTTTGTAACGCCGAAGCTCGGATCACGGTTCTGCAATCCATTAGCGAACAATGGATGTGGCTACAATAGATGCTAAGTCGATCTTGTTGCATGTTAATGCTTTGGTTATTTATTTTGTAATATATTTATATGTGGTCGATAAAGACCAACGTCTTTATAAAGGAGCGTTCTTTCTTTTGAAGGTTGTTTTTATACGTTTTTTTTAATTATGTAGTCACTTTGAGTCTAATATCTCATGCAGTATTAAGAACGAGGTATGGATATTATCATGTAGGTATGTATACCTGCATTTGGTGTATATTTTTGTCATTTATATTATTATCGTAGAGTTCAACGCAATTTATAAATATTTTAAAAACTTCACGTCAAAAGGATAATGCTGATCTCATTCCCGTGTAGATTAAGTAAACCACTTTTAAATCGAATGCGCATAAGGTTCTATCTGTAAGATGTCTACAAATTTCCACACGATTTGTCTCATACAACAAAGGAAACAACCCGTCTTCTCATCTTGATTCTACAAGATACGATCAAATACGAACTTTCTAAGGTTACGTAAATTATGTAACATTTACACAGACGCATTACAGAAATGTAAAGAAATTGAAAAAGGATTTGCAAGGAAAGGCTATTTCCAATAGTTTAAAATTGGAAGAAAATTAAGAGATTTTGCATATACGATCAAGTTTGGCATTGTTCCAGAGATAACAAAACGGAATAAGTATAGAATAGAAAAAATACTAAAAACGCAACGTTAACATAATAATATATTCAGCATTAAAATGCCATGAAATGTGTGTCTTCATATTCTCTGATAGAAAAACGTAGGTTCCTCTTAATAAAGTGAATTGATAAAATTAATATTATAGCACTTACACTGAAATATTAATTATTAATTGTATCCAATTACGGTATTTATTAAAATACGATATTCTAACTTTTCCATTTCTAATGAACAAAAATGTACAACACATAGAGAAGAAAATCTAACAAATTTTATCTAAACGCAACCAAAGTTGCAGCAAGACACTAGTCTTAGTTGCATACACTTGGCAAATGGCGGCGACATATTAACTATGTGAAACATGACAAGACTGCTTTGAGCCAAGCCTCTGTCCATGAGATTAAAACATGTATAACTATATACTATATAGGTAGTGTCCCTTGGTACATATGTTGATAACAAGGAGGTCCGTGATAATATAATATTATCACTACATAGTATAAAACAAAGTCGCTTTCTCTGATCCTATATTCCTATGTATACTTAAATGAATCTACGCAACAGATTTTGATGCGGTTTTTTTTTAATAGATAGAGTGATACAAGAGGAAGGTTTAAGTATAAAATTTATTAGGTTTTAGACAAAGCGGGCGGTAAGCTAGTAAACAATAATTAACAAACACTTGATGAAAAGTATTTATTAATTCGGAAGTGTTAATTGTTTCCAATAACGAATATCATTAGATTGAGATTGAGCACAAAGATTTTACAATGTCACAAACATATAATTTGTCAATTTTTATCGAATTACCTTTAGTGGCTTTACACCGTAATAAATATATTATTTCCCTTATTAAAAGACACCTGTTCTTCCGCTATAATGAACTTTCCCCTTTGCATTGGAATTCGTATTTACTGTATATGTAAATAGCATTAATGTTTATTCATATAATATGTCATTGATTGGGAACACAGTCAGTTATTCAAGCCGCAAGCCGAACTCTGAAAGCCAACGTTGCAGAAACTTCCTCTGCATTATAATAATATTATTATGATGTGGGGAACATTTTGGCATTAGTAAATGCATTGTTTTCTTATAAAAGTGAAGTCCCGTGTCCCCAAGTGGGGTAAGGGGCAGATGCATTATCCATACATCTGTTTCACTGATCGATTTTCTTTAGGGACAAGTAGGTGATCAGCCTTCTGTGTCCTGCCAGACCGAGACATTTTTTTTTTCTTCGTCTCCACCGGGAATCGAACCCAGGACCCCTCGGTTCTACGCTCACGCGTCAACCACTGTACCAAGGAGGCGGTCTATTGTTTTCTTATATTATTATAAATTTTGTTTCAAATATAAGTAAATATCAGATCATGTGATTTTGTTTATCACTACATACTTAGTAAAAAAGAAAGTCGCTGTCGTTATTTGTAAGCATACTTAATAGGTAATCTTTAAAAGAACAGATTGTGTTTTTTTTTTTTTTTAATAGATAGCGTGATTCTCGATGAAGATTTTAGTGTACAATTTATTAGGATTGAGACAAAGCAGGCGAAGACCACAGACCAAAAGCTAATGTTAGATAAAAAAGTGGTTTAAAAAAGACAGTCGTAAAATGCAAGCAAAAGAAGTCTGGGAATTAGAGGTTTGCTATTTAAACCATTATACGAGATCTCTGGCATTACAATGTTATATATATTTTCACTGATTTTGTAGCTGCTGTAAAGGTAAAAAAATATCTAATTCTTTATTTTAAGTAATAACATATTTAAGTGCATCTCCAGAATAGTAGAGCTTTTTATATTTTTTAAATGAATAAATCACGATAAAGTAGTTTGCATTTTCAAATTTTATGTATAACAAAATATAAACCATTAATTAACACTCTTAATAGTTTCAACCTTCACGTTTAAAAGCTAAAAACAAACACGTAAAGCGTTCTTACAAAATTAGCAATGTCAATTGCACTCATCTATTTATTATTGCATACAAAATGTGCTTTTAATATACACTTAAAGCCGGCTACTCACGTACCTGCAGCAGGGGTAACATTGGAATTTCATCCTTAATAATTGTGATGTGTATAGGCAAGCAGGGGCAATTAGACCGTGCAACCAAGATTGTTCCAATATTGCCCCTGAGGCAGGTACGTGAGTAGCCGGCTTTATACCACGTGCAATCGTCAACTAAGTGCTATGTATTTGTTACAGGCACAGACCGACTATTCATGGCTGTTATGAATATTGTATCGGCGATAATTGAAATTACCCATTCACAGTGGAATGATTGCAACAGCGCATTTAAAATTCCGTCTTCTGTCGCTTCTCGTAATTGCTAGTGTTTGTAAAGCTACAGATACAAATCTTTTGCGTTACCTGACCTTTGGAAAGGTTATCTGCGACCTTATTGTGAAAGTGATGGAATGCATTTGTTTCCACATACGCTCATAGTTGCAAATGAAGTTCAGTAAAGTTAGACTTTGACTTACCTGAGCTTTGTAAAGGTCATCTTTACTTCTGATGAAATGGTAAAGTAGGGATTGAATTTGTTCATGCATATACACTTACTAGCTGTGCCACCGACTTTACCTGCATTGCTTCACTCCTATAATATTGGTCTAAGCGTGATGATATAATATAGCCTTATACCCATCTATCTTATACCTAACAGTAAAATAATTTTTCAAATCGGACCCGTAGTTCCTGTGATTAACGTGTTTAAGCAAACAAATAAACTCTTTAGTTTTATGAGTAAATATAATATTGTAGGCGCAAGTTCAGTTTGGCCACTGAAATTTGATGAAGACTTTGAAACATTTTTGTATTCTCTTTAAGTATTTGGCTTTCCCTCGTAACTCCTCGTACGCATTCATAAGTCTAGGATCATAAGGGTTCCTTTTGTAGCAATTTTATGACCTTGGATTGAGATTTTCATGAGATTTCAAGGAAATGACGGTCATTATACGCATGTTATATTTGCTTGAATTTCCACGGAATCTATTATGTTAGCCTTAGCCCTTAAGAAACTTAAAACTTAAGAAATCACTATTAGAATGTTAGTGATACAATCGCAGAAATAGGAATATAGTCCGAACCACCACCCTTAACATACCCCAGCATTAGCGACATAATACAAAATAGGTATAGGATATTGTAATACCGTTACCGTACTTCGTTAGAACAATTCATCGTTGAACACATCAGGTCCACCTTACGCCTCATTGATATTCCTAGAAGGAATCCCCAGGTCTTAAGAGTTTTTGCACGAACACCCCAACTTGTTAGTAACTTAAGTGTTTGCGAACTTCCACTTTTATGAAGTCATTAATTTGAGCTTCTTGCGCCGCGGAGATTTCGCCTGTGATTCTTAATGTTAAACGTTTTATGATATTTTCCTTTTGAATTTTCATTGTCCGAAATTTTGTGGATTTGTTGAATTGAAAGTTGATGTTTAGATGTTTTGTTCGATATTTATTCTTCAATCTTGGTAACTTTTGAATTGAGCGGTACAGGGTCAAACCAATAAACTTTTCGGCCTCTTTAAGTACCAAATAGCAAAACAACTGAAATCCTGATAAAAAGTTAACCCCCGTTTTATTAAAAGTTTAAAAAAAATATATCGCATTGTGCTTGTTGCTCTAATGAGGCATCCTTAATCATAGCATGTTGTATATTGAATAACTCATTTAACATTACCAAATATAGTTTCGAATTTAGGCATTATATCGTTGGAATTATCGTTTGTATACATCTAGCAGTTACCCAATTAAGCGACGAGACGAAACAATACAGCAATTTCAATCTCATTATAAATGGAAATAATCCGTTTTCATATCAAGCCTGGTAAATATTCATCAAAGTTTTAAACGATATTACAGTTTACAATAATATTTTAAAATATGTAGAGCACTATTTCAAAGATCAAAGTCTACTCCTTATTTTGCTAAACATTTCATTTAATTAGAATTACAAAACTGTCCCTTTCACAGTATGAACTGTTACTTAAATTTTGTTTTCTACCTGTAATTTAATTAGAATTACAATACTATCCTTTTAACACTATGAACTTTGGCCTAAATCGTGTTTCAAAATTCTATCAATAAATATCCATCTATTTAAAAAAAATGTCTTACCATCATAAACAACACCTCGCACCAGCTCAGCCACATCGAACACAGGATGACTGACCGTCAAATTCACTTCACTTTCACTGTCACCAAGCGTCACCACCTCTGCACTGTCACTTGGAATCCTCGCGTAATCACACGCGTCACCTATAGCTTCTACTGTAGTCATATCTGTTGTTGTTTCATCGTATATCTCTATGGGAAGTTCCAGGTTGTCATCAAATGTGTCTATTGGTAGTTCTTGATTGCCTTCAAGCTTGGTTTCTGCAAAAGGCGGTCCTGGTGACCTGCCTGGAGCTGGGTCTCCACTGGGTAAGTTCAGTGTGGATGTGTATGGTAGTAGGATGGCGAAGATCGGCAGAATAATGTGTATTGGACAACGATTCATGGTGATTGGCTGGATGGAATGCGTTGGAGATCCCATTGTAGACGCTATGTTATGTTTGGTTTACCGCTCATGGTTGGTATCTGGAAAGAAAAGAAAATTTATTAAATATTATATATTTTGAGCTTATGTTTGTTAAACATTTAAGTCATAGCCGACTCACATATGTACATAAAATGCACTCAAATAGATTCAACAAATTTGAAGCTTATAGCTCTTCAGACATTTAATTTTAAATTGAACTTAATAATGTTCTATGTCGTGGTCATATCGTAGAATTGCCCCTTTCATGAACTCCTTGAAAATTTCATAAAGTGGTCTGAAGAGAGTAAATAAACAATGTAGACTCCAAAACTTAATAAAAGAAATCGTAAAAGAAGTTCAAAATAAAGTTTCGAAAGTATCCTTTAAGACCATTTATAAGGTAATTTTAGTTCTGTATTCCATAAAGCTGGACGATTAATACAGGCCGCTAAAAGCAAATAAATCATCCTCAGCTCTCATTTCGTTTGTATTTAAATTAAATTAAACCGCCTTTGACTGCGAATCGTTAATATTTTTCTTTTTTATCAAATGTTCCAGCGGGAATTAATCAATTATATGGCTCTCAGATGAAGATAAAGTTCTGTGAATTTAATTTCTCTGAAAATTACCTTCGTTTACCGATATCTGTTGGATCTCTCGAGGGTTGGAGTGATTCGTAATTTATTATTACGGGCCAAATCGACCTCGAAAAGATTCGCTTAAACTAATTTCTGCAAATTGCAATTTGTATATTATTACATGTAGAAAAAAGAAGTGTGGCACTCGGGGACTGCCGCGGTAAAGCTATTGCATGCTATGCCTTCAAGCCACACCTCCGTGTCCGTCGGAGTGAGGAGCGTGAGGTTTTTCGTTACGGAATTTCTCGATTCGGTCCCCGCGCTCAAGGCCCGCGATAGAAGCTATGCAATAGCTTTAAAAAATATTTATATACCTAAACAAAATATTCCATGATCGATATCCGATATTCGATCGATATTCGATCCTCTATCAAGACCGCCTCCATTGAACATGAGTATGGTCATAGTACATATTAATAATAGTATGTAGATAGTATTATCCTTCCTATTTCCTTATATTAAACAATACCATACTTTAATGTCTTTCTAGTTATTTACGACTTAATGAAGTGTAAATATTTAATATTCTATGTTACAAGAACACCATTTAAAATGAGCAAATTTCCGCTACTCGCAAAAATATTCTCCGAAAATCCGCACCGCCCTGTAATTAAAATCCTTGCTCGTCATTTTGCGTCACCCAAGAGTTAATATACTATTAAATGAGCATAATTAACTATTAATCACGCTTTGGTAAACGCGTTTGAATTAACTCTTTGATGCCTCGCTTATTATAGCGGTGAGGAAGGCGGTATTTTACCCGATATTAATATTATATTAGCCTGTTCCCAATTTACGACATTGTCAGGGTGATATGTAATAATTAATAAAGCAATAGTAATGATGTACACCGTATTTAAGTATTCTCTATACGCTGTCTGTACTCTGGCCATCTGCGTGTGTCTGTCTTTTTGATCCAAACCCTCCCTATTACTGTTATTGAGTTATTACCATAGTACTAAAAGATGTACTATGTTATTACTGTAACCATTGTAATTATTATCCGGCTTATATCCATTATATGGACATGCCAATTTAAATATAATGTCTCAAATTACATACTTCGAAACACAGTCCCTAAAAATGTAATGTCTTGGCTGACACAAATATGTAGGCTAATTGAACCCTTAACTTTCCTAGAACTAGTAATTTATCCTGGCCACGTAATTATGTTCCAAGGACGGATATATGGTACACGTCTAATCAGATAGTCTCAAGGATTTAGTGCCTCACGTTAGCTCTAAAGACACCTATATTATAAACGATAAAATTCTCGTAAAACACACAAAATACCTGGAGCATAGAAGCAGAGAAAAAGTAATCTCTTAGGCGCTTCGAAAATATTTTTTCAAGGGTTCTTAGTAAACATGTTTACGAAGACTTGATTGATGTTGCTCGAGAGATTAAAGGCTGTGTTTAATAAGTGGAAAACGTGGTCGTGGGATTTGTCAAAAGATTTGATTGGAGTAATGCAAATTTATTCAGGTGCTTTAACTCATTACATACGTCAAACGCTCAAAATTTGAGTGATTTGTATTGGCCGACTTTTTGGGCCTCTTTCGGTTACCTCGTTACGAATATGTAAGCCCTAGATTTTATATTCAAAGAAAATTCAACCTTATTAGTGTTATGTTATGAAGTGCCTAGACTTTATTTTGTGTAACAATGAAAATAAGAAGAGTACAACGAGAAAAAAGTTAATGGCCAAAAAGTTCGACGAACTTTTTGTTCCTCATTGTTTTTACAACCTGTTATAAAGTATTTTAATTTACTAAAATTGAATCTGAGTTGTTATTTTAACGGATTTGTTGAAGATTGAGTTTTGCGTTTGATTTGTTCTAAAATTCTTGATGGGTGTGGGTTCCGTTATGTACCTTTTCCTAACCTTCACTCCTTTCCAGATACTTGCAGATTATTTTTGAAGATAATCACATAATGTTTTAAATGAAAAGCATTGTCTTTAAACGTTACATTAAGCTCAGCTTATACAGTGACACCTAAACTCAGAAATTAACAAATTATGACTATAAACTTTTCCTTCGTTGTGTCACTATTGAAAAAAAGACGGGTTGCACTCCGGGAGTGCCGGCAGAAGTGAAAACTTGATTATTAACGTTGAGCATGTTTGATATTTTGGAATGGTATCCGTCTTACGCTTTTTCGATCAGGTCACGTGTCCTGACGCGAGTTTAAGATTTTATACCCATTACAGAAAAAGTGCTCAACGCCGCTAAAGAAGTTTTCACTTCAAAATTGGACATTAATATTGAAATATCAAACTTTAAACGAACTAAGTAATATTGTTCCTTCCTTTCTTCTCTATGGAAATATTGTAAGATTGGACATAACTATATCAATTTGCATAAACTAATAGAAGCAGTTAACAGAACAATACATTGAGAGGGCGAATATAATGATTTCTAGCGAACACAAAGTGACAAGGCCCGTTAACAACCCGGCCAACGGTTAGCCGTGAAGTAGCCTAGTGTTCAGGGAATTGCGACCAATTTGCGACTCAATGTGACCTTTGGATCGATTTTATACAAATTTAGATTGACTTGCAAGACAATGCTCATAGAGTTTTGGATGTATTGTGTGTCTTTCAAACGTTAAATTCGCTGAAAATTGCGGTAGAGTTTTACGTGTAAATCTCTGTTAACATTTTCATGTATAAATAAAAAAAATGAAATGGTGTATGGTGGAATAAACTGGTTATCTTTCTTCTTTCTATATCTTTTGAATCGTGAGTACTTACATATTTTAAATGGACATCACTGGATATTTTAAATGTGTAGAAAATACTGTAATTTACGTTATCGATGACCCATGCAACTTCGTCTGCATCAAAAGGAATATAAGAAAATGTTCAATTAAACGACTGTAAACAATGTATGGATGTTTGTTTGTTATTCATTCATGTGAAAACCACTTAACAGGTTTGATGATTCTTGGCAGTGTCGCTTCGCAACATAAAAAATAGAAATACTAATTGCTTGCCCAGGTAAAACCGCGTGGCACAGCTGGTATTCGATATTTTTATGCGAAACTTCTAACAAATTTCGATGGCAATAATAAATTTCAAGTTCCAAGAAGTTTGTTGACATTTTTGAAACTTTTGTAACTTTCCATAGTTGTGTATTGTAACGATGTCATTTACCTTGGCCTTTTATGTCCTCATTTTTATGTCGTTAGAATGATATTATTTTGCTTTTAAATATTCCTTTGTAAGATTCGTATATTGCTTTATATCGTCTATCTGTCAAATATCGCAAATTAGTTTCCTAAAACTAGTGAATTCTTTTATAATTTGTTTAATACTTATTCATAAAGATCAAGAAAGAATGATACAAAAATATCATGTATATAATGGTCGATTGCGCGATCCTAACCAACTTCGAAATCGTTGGTAACCAGACGAAATGGTAAGAAAAGACCAATATTATTTCTCCAAAAGCCATTCTTCCAAACAACACATTATTTACCTTTTATCTCTTTCAAGCTTCGATTATAGTTCAAGAGTTACATAACAAATGGACTAATGGAATTCGATTACTAGGGCTAAACTATGGGTACATTGGTGTATAACAAGGCTATATTATATTATTTTTTATCGGTATTTTTTAATGTATGGTGTATGGTGGAATAAACTGGTTATCTTTCTTCTTTCTATATCTTTTAAATCGTGAGTACTTACATATTTTAAATGGATATCAATGGATATTTTAAATGTGTAGAAAATACTGTAATTTACGTTATCGATGACCCATGCAACTTCGTCTGCATCAAAAGGAATATTTTTTCCCGCTTTTACAACGTTTTTCATTGCTGCTCCGTAAAAGTAATTTGATTATAACATCCCTAAGACACATGGTCTTTCGTAACTGATCGTGATTAAATGGAATAAACCTAAGTTTAAGAAAATAACATTGAAAATTTCAATATTGTACTAGTACATATTTACTTTTGCAGAGTTTAGGAAAAAGAAATAACACTCCCCGATAAATATTAACATATTAAAAAGGTCAAAGTTATCACTCGTAATAAATAAAATATTGCAACGTGTTACGTCACCTTTCGTAATCTTCCCGGCGAAAATTTGCGTAATATAACTAAGAAAATGGGAAATGTCGTGTTCCCTTGGCGCGGATACGTTACATATTTATCTCTCTGTTCAACTATATATTTTACTAGTGGTCCGCCCCGGCTTCGCCCGTGGTACCTATATGTTTAAACTATCCTATCTCTCGAGTTGGATCGAACTGCACATGGTGTGCTAATTTATATATATTAAGATGGGTAATGGGTAAGTAAATATTCTTAACATCCATCAGACTGAATCTTCCTACAGGATTAATCCCAAAACCACCGTACAACAGAGGTATACTCCAGCTAAATAACCTCAAGTTAATCCAAACATACAGCTACCAATTTGTATGAAACGCGCTTTGTACCGGGGTAGATTGAAAGCTATTGGATAACGTCGAAAAGTCCCCTAACGTTTGTAAGCGGTCGATCCGACCAAGGTCGGGCGAGCGGTGCGAGACTGGCCCGCTATCACACCGTGAACTGGAAATCGATACTAATACTATAGCTCGATATATTTCGATACTAGACATCAGAATATACAGTGTAATGAAATTCCTGTAACTATAACTCTTCTATACAAGTGTATGTTTTGGCAATTTTCATTTTATTGCTAGAAATTTTTAATTTTGGTTTAAAAAAACACTTCTAGAGGGAATTTTTTTTAGAGGTTATATATCAACAAAATTCGTAAATTATTTAGATCAAAGATGATATGACATAGGAAATCGAATATCAATACGATCGTACTATGTACATTAAAAAAAATGTGTAAGAAAAAGGAAATTATAATTATAAATAAGTATTGTACAATCTATGACCCCTACAGAGAAACAAAACAACGTAAGAGGAAAATTCTCTCTTTCATAATAATAAACACAATTGTAAAAGATAGAGAGCAAATATTTGATATCTTATATCTTCTTTATATACTTTTACTTACCGTTAAATCTCTGAATCTTTTTGTTTGACAAACATTATTATCAGAATTTCACACATAGCAAGGTCAATCTACTATAATATTATGTGTTATGACAATTAAAATCAAAACCAGTACAAAGAACTTTCAGCCACAGTGAATTGAGATCAACGAAGAAAAATATTTTTTTTAAGCTATTGCATAGCTTCTATCGCGGGCCTTGAGCGAGGGGACCGAATCCAGAAATTGCGTAACGAAAAACCTCACGCTCCCCACTCCGACGGGCGTAGAGGTGTGGCTTGAAGGCATAGCATGCAGTGCAGGCGTCTTTTTTATGTAAATTTTCTATCTTTGTTTGCAAAATATGAAAAAAGTCAGTAAATGTTATAGGTATACTTAGAATGTATCATAATATTTTTAGTTTGTTGCTGTTTTCTGTGATAACTACTTGTTAATAATATGACGACACAAACCGCTTGTATAAAAGTAAAGTTAAATATATTTAAATGTTTGACTATGAATTTGGCGCGATTATTTTTCATAACAACAATTAAGACAGGAAATTATGTTGACATTAAACATGAAACCTTTAGTCATCGTGAATTTTAACATCCATTCTTAAATATTATTATTTTATGTTACTAGCTGTCCCGGCAAACGTTGTTCTGCCTTAGTCTTATCATTTATGGGTATGCAAAATAGATATTGTCCAATTATCAGACCTACTTTTTATGAACTATTTTATTATGAATACAAAATTTTATGAGAATCAGTCAAGTTATTTTGGAGGAGTTAACTTCAAACACTGCGACACGAGAATTTTATATATGTTATATTTGTTTCGGTGTGACTGTGGTCCACTTTACAGATGGAACAACTCTATTGTCTCTTAGCAAATGTACTGTTTTATTTCGCCCTGGTTGGGAACAAAAGAAATTTTAATATGTTCATGACTTTTTTCTTTCATAATGGATTCCTTGGCATTTTGAACCGAGTTGCGCGATCAAAGCGAAAACTTTATTTAATACTTATAAAGAGCAAGGCTCTTGACAGGTTAATTCTCCTTGATATTGTGTTCGTTGAAGTTTGAGAAACTTGTGTCCAGAAAATGGTAGTGCTTTTCTTTGTTCGCGGGTATTGGTTGGTATTCTTCCGCGACCCCCAGCCAATGTTTAAGCCTAATATAACGTGCGTTTTTTGTTATTCCACAAGTATATGACTTAATTCAAATTATAAATTACTGAATATGTACTGGAATAACACTGCTTTACAGGCTTTACTTTAAAAGATAACAAGTAGTTTAAACAATTAACAGTCGCAAACATATTATTATTCCTTATCTCATCCGTGGTATATAAATACAACGATTTTTGAATTATATTATTATACAACCGTATACCTTCTCTATAAATCATAAATATTTCACAATGCAAGTTGAAGAAAAAAGTGTTTTTCAAGTGTTTCAAGAGGATCGTCACCTTCATGATTTTGTGGAAGAAGACACACTACACCCAAATGTTAAAAACTCTATCGGTAGAATAATAAAAAATGAAGGATATTTAACGTTTAAGATACAAGCTGAAGCTTTAACGGCTGATGGCGGAAATTTCATGGGAAAGTTGTTTGTAGTCAGAATAACTGGTAGAACGGGTGAAGGTGAAAAGGAAATTAACTTGTTTATAAAGCAAGCCCTTGGTGAAGATATTTTCCAAGAACACATGTCCATGAGCGAAGCATACTTAAGGGAAGTATATTTTTATACAGAACTTAATGCACTCTACAAAAAACTACAACTGGAGGCAAATATTCAACCACATGAAATGTTAAAAACTGTTAAATGTTACAATGAATCAAGCACAGATGCTATTATTTTGGAAAATCTGAAAGTGAAGGGATTCAACGTGTTGTTCCGTATGGACGTGATGTCGATACAGTTTGCTGAAGCCGCCATCAGGGAACTTGCAAAGTTTCATGCTCTCTCTTTTGTTGTACAGAAAAAAATGCCTGACTATTTTAATAATAAAAAGAAAACATTCAAGCCAGTGGTTCGTTTCAATAAACATTTTGAGCAGTTTACGAGTAAAAGTGTTAATTTGGCTGTACAAAGACTGGATGAACCTGTAAAAGAAAAAATTACAAGCAACTATTCCGTTTTATTTTCAAATTATGCTAAATATATGACAGATACGGTTTCTTCTGTGAACTGCTTCTGCCACGGAGATTACAGACCAAATAATATTCTGATGAGAGATAACGTAAGTTGACGTTTTATGATATAATTTATTAATGATGTAGACTTTGTTTCTATTGTGTGCTTCCACGTGGAATTATAAGTAAACATATTCTTATATTTATAAAAATGAAACCCGTTTCGCGTTGTCACCGCATCACGTGTGAACGGCTGAACCGATTTCGATAACTTTTTTTATTATATTCCTTGACGTACGAGGATGGTTCTTATGTAGAGAAAACGTAAATATGTACCACGGGTGAAGCCGGGGCGGACGGCTAGTAGGTATAAGAATATTTCCTAACTTTCGCTGTTACTGTTCCGCTATGCTGTTCTAAAATAAAAGCATCAAATGGTTCTCTTGAAATTCTTGTATTATGAAAGGTTATTAACCTAATAAATTGATGATATTTAGTTATAAGTAATAGTTAAAAAAAATATGTCTATGTTAATTTTGAGACGAATGATTTCACTAAAAATCGTTGTTTTGTTTGTTTTCAGGATGAGGCTATTGAAGAAGTCATCCCAATCGATTATCAACTATTATTCTATGGATCACCCATTACAGACTTGATTTACCTGTTATATACAGGAACAGATGGTACATTCAGAAAAAAACACGAAAATGATTTAAAAGAATTATATTTCAGTACTCTCAAGGATTTCCTACATAACTTTTATATTGATGTAGAAGCAGTTTTTCCGAGGAAAACATTTGACAACGACTATGAGAGCATACGTGAATATGGTTTTTATTTGGCCTTAGTTATATTACCGTATATATTGTGTGAAGAAAATGATATACCTGATTTTGAAAATGTACCTGCCACTGAGATAGAACTGAAAATTGATGAGAGATACTTCCCTAGAATGGCTGAGATTTACGATGAATTTAAGCATTTGATTAAATTATAGAATTGTTAATTGGACTAGAGTTTTTGTAAATAGGTATTATAGAATATGTTGAATTAAATTTATTGTTACTTTATTTTCGTTTTATTATTACTTATATAGTTACACACATGAGTCTATTGCTCTCCTTGACTGATTAAATAATAATATTATGATATTTTTTACAAAAAAGAACAAACTAATATGATATATTTTTGTTTCTTAATCATACCTACATTAAAAATAAAAATAATGTTATTCGTACAATTTTCCCTATCACTTAACTCAAGAAAAGAAACATACTGTCTAAGAAAATCCCGCATAGTTCCCGTTCCCGTGGGATTTCCGGGATAAAACCTATCCTATTTCCCGGGATAAAAAGTAGCCTAAGTCCTTTCTCGGGTATCAAAATATCTCTATACCAAATTGCATGCAAATTGGTTCAGCAGTTAAGGCGTGATTGAGTAACAGACATACAGACAGAATTACTTTCGCATTTATAATATTAGTATGGAGATTAATTGTGAGTAACTTTCTTTTTCCAGTTAGTTTAAGGGAAGTTGAATTATTTGATAACATGGCAATAGTACCTACATTTTTAGTGTAAAAAAAATGTGTATAAAGCATTACATGTATAATTAAATTTATCCTTTTTAAAATATACACTGGAATCACGATGATTTACACTTTAAAGATAACAATCATATATAAAATAACTGTGGCAAGCACATTTTTTATTCTTCTTCATGTCTTTGCGGTATAAAATCTCATTTTTCGTTTGCTCAAATTAATTTTCACCAGTAGTTCTATTTTTTAATTAAAATGGAAAGAAATCGTGATTTTAATGATTGTGTGGAAGAAAATCAACTTTACCCAAGTGTTAAAAAACATATAGGCAATATAATCAAGAAAGAAGGTTATATTTCATTTAAGGTTCATGCAAAGGCTTTATCAGCTGATGGTGGCAATTTCTTAGGGAAGTTGTTCCAAGTCAAAATTGTTGGTAAAACGGCTGAAGGTCTTAAGGAAACTAACTTATTTATAAAGCAAGCCCCACTCAAGAATGCGTTAGATAACTATTTAATGATGAAGGAAGCGTATTTAAGAGAAGTTTTCTTTTATACAGAACTAAATGTGCTCTATAAAAAGCTTCAAACTGATGCCAATATTGAACCTCATGAAATGTTAATGACCGGTAAATGTTACGATGAATCAAGTATTGATGCTATTATTATGGAAGACCTCAATATGAAAGGATATAAAGTTCTGTTTCGAATGGATGTAGTGCCTTTGAAATTTGCCGAACTTGCCATCAAGGAAATAGCAAAATTCCATGCTCTCTCTTTCGTTGTTCAAGAGAAAATGCCAGAATACTTCATTGCCAAGAAGAACAGTTTGAAACCAGTCATACATTTTAATGATTTTTTTGAGAAATTTACGTACGAAAGTGTTAAAAACGCAGTAAAATTTTTTAAGGAATGTGATAAAGAGAAAATTCTAAACAACTATTCTGTTATATTTTCTAAATACGCAAAATATATGACGGACACGGTTTCTTCCGTGAATTGCTTTTGCCATGGAGACTTCCGACCAAATAACGTATTGGCGAAGGAAATTGTAAGTTGTGAACTTAGTGATATATAAATGTACTAGCTGGTCCGCGCGGTTTCACCCCCGTGGCTCCTCTCACGTTGGTCGTAGCCTATAGCCTTCCTCGATAAATGAGCTATCTAACACCGAAAAAATTTTTCAAATCGGACCAGTAGTTCCCGAGATTAGCGCGTTCAAACAAACAAACAAACTCTTCAGCTTTATAATATAAGTATAGATTAAATACATGCTGAAGTCGAATATTATTGGCATTAAATAAGTGACTAGTGTATAACACTGTGTGATTAGTACCTACTAGTATTAGTAGTTTTTATTGAGAATTTTTTTATAAGAATCATTTTTCATCTCTCGCTGAACTGTAAAGTTTCATGTACGACATGTTTTACAAATTTTTAACATTATTTTAGAACCATTGTAATTGTTTCATTGAATATTTATATCCGATCAAATAGAGAATACTTTCGTATCTTAATAATTAATATATATTATAAATCTCGTGTCACAATGTTTGTCCTCAATGGACTCCTAAACCACTTAACCGATTATAATAAAATTCGCACACCATGTGCAGTTCGATCCAACTTGAGAGATAGGATAGTTTAAACATGTAGGTACCACAGGCGAAGCCGGGGCGAACCGCTAGTTGTCTTATATGTTTCAGTTGGCTTATACTTATAACTATATTGATATTTATAATTATTTACATTAATTATACTTTTTTTCAGGATGGGCAAATAATAGATGTCATGCCGATCGATTATCAACTTTTCTTCTACGGCTCACCCATTACAGACTTGATATTCTTCTTATATTTAAGTACAGATAGAGCATTTCGAAAAGAACACGAGATTAATCTAAAGGCACTATACTACAGTACCCTTCGGGATTTCCTACATCATTTTGATATTAATATTGAAACGGTTTTTCCAAGGAAATTATTTGAAGATGACTATGAAAATATACGAGAATATGGCTTTTGTTTGAGCCTCATTATGTTACCATTTTGTTTTTGTGAAGAAAGCGATTTGCCTGATTTTGAAAATTGTGGCGCGTCGGATATGAAATTGGAATTAAACGAACGTTATTACCCGAGATTGGATGAGATTTATGATGAATTTAAGGATGTAGTAAATTATAATATTTAAAATTAGTTTTCATCAAACTACATAATTTGTATATTTTTAAAAAGAAAAAATTAAAATATATAAAGCGTTTTTATTTTTTTATGATGTTTTAAGGACAATTTAATTGTTCTCATTTAAGAAATATGTCATATGTGCTAATAATCACTACATAACACATCATATACTTAAAGCAAAGTCGCTCCCCGTTGGCTGTCTGTTGGTTGCATATATTAGATCTTTAAAATTACGGATTTGATGTGAGTGTTTTTAATTACAACATGCATATGAGATGTACAGAAAGAGGTTTCTAATGTGATTTCGTTGCGCTTTCATTTCAAACGCTGGCTAAAACCTATGAGAAAGATAAAAATAATTTCTTGCAGCATTTCCACCTTTAAAAGGGCTGCAAAAATGTCCTGGATGGTAAACGTCTATAATTATTATGATAAAGTTATTGTTAACTATTTTCATCCTTTACTTTTTACAAGAAAAAATGGCTTATTGCAAACATTACAAAGCGATTTAATTCAATACATCTAACATCATTAATACATTGTGCATTTAATTGATTTAAATAATATCCTATAATGCTTTTAATGCTATTGTATATTTTCGAAGATATTACATTTAAAACGCATGAGCGGACTGGGTGCCTCTGCAATTGCTATAATTGCAGAGGCACCCAGTCCGGAGGCCGGCAAAAATATGTTTGTGTTGTCTATATGTATATTTAGTACGAACATTACACCAGCGTGAAACTGGATCTCTAGAATAGAATATATACTCCTCTTTAGTTAGTGATAACTGATAAAATACCGATTTATCAAATTATATTTTAAATTTAAGAGGATGAAAGTGATTGTGCGTGATTCGTATTGCATAGATTAGCTCATAATTCATCTTCCTCTTTGTTTATGGCAAAGAGAATACAAATACTACGGTTTATGGCACCCGCCGAGGGACTTCGCCAATGTCGCCAATGGTATCTCGCTTATGTCAATGTCAAATTATTATTTTTTTTATTTGATATAGACAAGAGGAAGTGACCAAAATTAATTGTTAAAGTCATACGTACTCGTTTATTTCAAGATGCTTGCCTATTAAGATTTTTTATTAAAAGAAAAATGTCTAAATCTAAAATAAATGGCAATTTTAAACTTGGTAATCCGATTTATAAAAATCTATTATAAAAAAATATTGAATAAAGGTCATAGGACACTATGAGAGGTTAAATACAATGTTCCTGGTACACATATATAAATAGCACAAGAGTCAAAAGTATACAACAGGTTAAATACCAGTTCATTTTACCGCGCAGTACCTATCAGTGCGTGCAAGGTCAATGACGTCTGTCAGATCTTTCCCACGTGATCCTTATTTTATCATAGATTAGGTGATAAATATTTGTGGAAACGCTAAAGTGATATAACAAAGTATGCAGTGTGTGTTAAAGTATTAGTTTTTTGATCGTTTGTTGACTTACATATCATAACCTCAAAATAGTAGTGGTATTAGTGTATTATTATACGAATAAATGTAAAAAGTTTATGATTCACGGGTTGCTTACATTGAGTTGTTATGGAAAAACGCAATGAAGTTAGTTTAGAGGATTTTCCTCTTGATATCCAAGCGTCGATAAAAGAAATCGTGAAAAATGAGGGATACATTAAATATAACGTGTGTGTTAACAATATTTCCACAAACGGCAACAATTTTTTGGGAGAATTATACGAATTGAACATAACAGGTGAAACTGTGAATGGTGATAAGGAAATAAACATATTTCTGAAACAGATTATAAATAATGACGACTTCAAAGTATATTCCATACGTGAAGTGTATGCAAAGGAAGCATTCTTTTATAATGAACTTGCTGAAATATTTAATGATATACAAAACAATGCCAACATTCCCATTGAAGAAAGATTAAAAATCGTACACAGTTATAAAGAAACTAGTAGGTACAACTACGATTATATTAGAGAATTTAGTAAAGAAAGGCTACAAACCAGGAAACAGATTTGATCTTTTAACTTTGAACTTTGCAGAGATGTCGCTTAAAGAACTTGCAAAATTCCACGCCTTATCTTTTATATTAGAAAAGAAAAGGCCTGAATATTTTGATAAAAACATAAGAACGATAAAACAATCATTTGTCTATGATGAGTATTGGGATGAACTTGTGAAGAGAATGTGCGAAATATCGATATCTAATCTAAGTGAAGATAAAAAGTCGAGTGTTAGAAAGTTTATACCGACTTCATTGAGAAAATATCCCTTATATATGACTGGAGCGACGGCTAGTATCAGATGTTTGTGCCATGGCGATTTTAAAACGAATAATATTATGAGGAAAGATGAGGTTTGTTTTGAATTAAATCGTTTATAAACCGATCAAATCAATTGAAAGCGCAACCGATGCTTTAAAAAATACACAAACATTATTTTATTTTGTTATTAAATAAGCGAGACAGGAATACTTTTTTGTATTTACACACTCATAAGCTTAAAAACCATAAACAACATAATATCTACTCATTATTTTATAGTACACTAGCAGTCCGCCCCGGCTTCGCCCGTGGTACCTACATGTTTAAACTATCCTATCTATCAAGTTGGATCGAACTGCACATGGTGTGCGAATTTTATTATAATCGGTTAAGTGGTTTAGGAGTCCATTGAGGACAAACATTGTGACACGAGATTTATATTATATATTAAGACTAGTTACATGAAAAAAATGACGTATATATTTATATATACGTATATATTTCGAATTTACATACTATGCTTAGCCTTTATTATTTCATTACCATAATAATATGTGCAAACGCTACTCTACGCAATATAAACCAGAAGGGCGTTAATAAGAACATGACAAATAGCAAGTCCATTTAGGAAAATACATATGACTCGAAAACTTAAGATTCCACTCACGTTCGCGTATTTTTCTCTTTTATGAAAACTGTACTGTTGTAATGTCCTGTACGATACTGATTTATTTTATATATGACTAGCGGTCCGCCCCGGCTTCGCCCGTGGTACATATTTCGCGATAAAAGGTAGCATATGTTCTTTGATGATTTGATCTTTCTCAGGGTCTAAAGATTGTCTGTGCCAAATTTCATCAAAATCGGTTAAGAGGTTTAAGCGGGAAAGCGTAACAGACAGACAGACAGAGTTACTTTCGCTTTTATAATATTAGTAGGGATTTATACCGACAGTTCAGTGTTTAGTTTTTATAACTCATCTAAAATTCAATGAAGTGTAGGTACTCCAACAAAAGAGCTAGTTCATAAGAAAGAAATAATGCAACTGTCAGGAATAAAATTATATTTATAGGTACTCAAGCTTTAATAACTCTGCCAATAAATCGGAGTGTCCAATTGATTGCAACAAAGAATGTTATATACGCTTAATATATGTGCTAAATAATATCGCTCCCACATAAATATTTTAATACTAAAAATCGAAAGTCTAAAATTTGAAGCAAAAATCGAACCGTTAAAAGGTTATTCATTATGCATCATTCTAAAAGGTTCACAGTTCACTGGACGCATTATGTTTTTACGATTGTCAAGTTTTGAATCGTCTTTTATCAACTTTGGCTTGTTCGAGTCGGGTTAACTCATCTTTTCCTGTCAGAAGATAATACGAAATGTCTCGAAGTTATACCAATTCGCTTTTGATAAAGTTATTCCATTTTACGTGGAGGTTCATCCAACTTGCATGATTATATTACGTCTAGCGCATTATTAGGCGCGGGTCAAACACAAGCGGCGCGGGCGCGGGCGTGCCATAAGCGCACCTCTTGAATCTGTTTTGCACCACGTCCTTCTTATACATTTTGTATGAAAGAATTTTGGACAGGCGTCGAGACGGCACGCCACGGTTGTGCCAAGGCCAGGTTGCGCCAAGGTTGCGCCGCCTTTAAATTATTTCATACAAAATGCCAATAGCGCACCCGATGCACGCCGGCAGCGCGCCCGCGGCGCGCCGCGCCGCTTGTATATGTCCCGCGCCTTAGGTCATTTAGACGATATTAGACGATATTTGAAAATACATAATTGATTGTCTGTTTGAGTGTTGGAATATGCCAACTTTTTAACAACGCAGAGATTTAAAGTAACAATATAAAATATGTATTTACTGTTATATCTAAATAATCTTCTAGAACACGTGTAGTTAAATAGAAACAACAAATATTGTTGTAATCCGCAAGTAATTACTATATAGGTATTTAATTTACGTCGTGTTTTTTATTTTTTATTTTTGGACGTTGACAAAAGTTGTGATATAGAATCTAGTTTAAATACATAATTTAAATTTTTATCGTAATCGACAATCGTATATGTAATTCCAAAAAATACAAAGAGGTAAATATATTCTTCCAGGAACTAGACTTTGGTTTGTCAATGAAAACAATTCTCGCAACACATAAAATACTGAACACACGATTTTTGCTTCTTTTACAAACCGAATTATCGCATAACCTAGTATACATTGTCGAATTCCAATCAGTGATGAGTAAATACTAGCGATGAATTCGTTCAATGGACGAGTCCATTATATTTATTTTATAGAACAATTGCATTGGTAAATCGAGTAACGTAATAAAGTATGATGGGATAAGCCTTTTGTGTATGATTAATGTTGAATACAGGTTTAATTTGGCTTTGTAATTTAATTTATAAAAGACAAAGCTAACTGACATTAATATATTATGGTACTGACGATTAAAAATCATATTTCATAGTTTTTTAGATGATTTTGGGGTTAATTATTATTATGTAGGCTACCTGTTCCAAACCTATTTGTCCGAGAAGAGCTTTCGCTTCAAAACAGCAAATATTATTATGAAAAAAAATATACCTAACAGTAAAACATCGACCACATAAGAATATATTGACATTACATTAATTAACAAATAATTGTTTTCAGAACGGCAAATTAACCGAAGTAATACCGATCGACTACCAGCAAATATACTACGGGAATCCAGTTATAGATCTCATTTACTTCATGTATGCTGCCAGTGACAGACCCTTTCGGAAAGCAAATCTACGCCATCTAAAGAACTTCTACTATGAGGAACTTACAAAATTCCTCAACTATTTTCACATAGAAGTGGAATCAGTTTTTCCTAGAGAAAGTTTTGAAGATAGTTTCAAGGAAAGTTTGGATTATGCACTCATGTTTTCGTTATATATGTATCCGTTTTTATTTGCGAGTGGTGATGAAGCACCTAGTGGTAGTGATGATTTGAGTGATGTGATGGTTAGAGTTGATGATCGATTACATGAAAGGATGGAGGGGGTTGTTGATGATTTTATAGAATTGGGAGTGTTACTTTAATTGATAGTTGATACGCGTTTTAAATTTAAGTGTGTATTGTATAGAGCGGAATATAATATTGTAATAAGGAAGTATAAATCACATACATTCTTATATTAACGTGTAAGGGTGCTTTTCTACCAAAAAATATGTTTGTAAATAACCAATAGTAACGCTTCAAACCCTAAGCGCTTCAAACTTCAAACTAAATGAAGCAGCGATATTATTGGTTACTAGCTGCTCCGCGCGGTTACACCCCCGTGGCTCCACTCCTGTTGCCCGTAGCGTGATGAAATATAGCCTATAACCTTCCTCAATAAATGGGCTATCTAACACCGAAAGAATTTTTCAAATCGGACCAGTAGTTCCCGAGATTAGTGCGTTCAAACAAACAAACAAACAAACAAACTCTTCAGCTTTATAATATTAGTATAGATTTACAAACACATTCCTCGCTACACATCCTCGCACATTATTAGTGGTAGACCACCGTTACTAAGTGCAAATAACGTAAGTAATACATATATTGGTCCATGGTAATACCTATGATTACAACAGATAACGTATTTAATTTATATTTTTTCTGAATGTATCAACTCAATGTTTGTTTAAGAACTTATATTATGATATAATTAAACGCATTTATTTAATAAATTACTTAATGAAAAAACAGCATTTTTATTTATTCATGTCCATGTATAATTTACGTCTTAGGTCTGAGAATAAACAGGTTAATAATTATAAACTGCTAAAGCTAGAATTTAAATTAAAAAGAGCCTTGAAAGAAATGAAACTAAACCTCAATCACTGTCCGTCCTAATCCTCTGTCACTAAAAAGGATTAATGTTATTTGGAAATATAAAATATGTATCTATGAATTGATTAAACTATCTTATCTTATCTAATTTTGATAATTTTAAAAACGATAGATATATGATAGATAGAAATATGTGCAACTATACATATAGTAATATGATAAATGCAAAAGTAACTATGCCTGTCTGACTCAACTTCACGCCTCAAACACTGAACCGAGTTGTATGAAATTTGGTACGAATGTAGATTGAAGGAGAAAGGAAAAAAATGTGAAGTCGTGTCCCCAAGTGGGGTAAGATTCATTATGTATACATCTTTTTCACTGATCGATTTTCTTTAGACACAAGTGAAAGGGAGAAAGGAGTTATAAGTTTGGTTTAGCACATGATGTAATCTATAAGTTACGGGTGAAACCGCAGGCTCTAACTAGTCGAACATTACAAAAGGCAAACTGATATTCAAAAGTTATTTGATTAAAAAAACTTATTATTCGAGACGAGTGTCACTTAAAACTGTCAAACAATATACAGAATATCGAATTTCTTCACAATGCCAAGTTATCGAGAGTTGTTTGTGTAACGAAAACTTTTGAGAATTTAATTAGTAATTTAATTATAAATTTATAGCAGATTTATTGGAAATCTTTGGGGACGTTTCTAAGTCAAATGTTGAGTATCTTGTATTGAGATCTCCTTATCTGTGAAGGGGTCAAGTTAATTAATTTATTTGCTATTAAGTTTTGTAATGTATTGATATTTCTGAGTTATTTATAGCGGCGGTTCCCCTTCTTTTGCTGTCTTGTGATTTGAATACAGATCTACTAGATATACTAAATATTCGCTGTGTGTTGAAGTGGGATAACATAAAAAATATTTGATGTCACTCAGTGACTCAGTAATATATTATTTGTGTATAGTTAAGCATAATATTGTTGTAGACTGTAGAGTATTGTTCCAATCGGTTATTGATTTTTTTGGCTAAATTTTATCTTTATTATTTAGGTACATATTGTGTGTATATTGTACATAAACCTACATGAACATATTACATAAGCAAGCATAAGCCAACACTCTAAATATTCATAAATCGGAAAACGAATTTGTAACTTCAATCGTTTTTTCATTAAATCAAGCTATATGTTTGTGTTTCCAATGTTTTTGCAAACTGAACGCAAATTACTCAATTTAAATACAGTTGTACATGTAAACGATGTCGTAAATGTAAATATCAGATTACCCTGATTTATACCTGATTGTTGTCTTTATTGTTATCCGAATTTGTAATTTGCATAACTGTTTGAATATAATTACATTGTGACTACGATCAGCGACGGAGCGACACGATTTGCGATTGTAATAATTATTCAGTGGTATAGTCCATCTAACACCCCCTTCCATAACCCAGTTTTATTCATTCCATTTTTTTGCACGCCTCATAAGCGAAGCGTTGAGGTGGGTACTACTGTCAC
>CAJQZN010036084.1:6122-51419 GCA_907164685.1 Colias eurytheme | reverse complement strand
AATCTTTGTAAAGCACATGAATAATAAATATAATTAAATTATAATATTTATTTATTTATTTAAGTTAATATTTAATCATTTCAGTGATATATGTCGTCAACGCCAAAGAAGTTTTACTTCAATCGCGCGTAAAGGTTACACGCACACACTTTTTTTTATTATTCTAAGGGCTGATTTTTCAATCCTTGGTTAATACTTATTCATCGAATAACGTATTAAACTACGATTTCAAAAATGTATTATTTGCCCGTCTTTGACAGCTATGGGCGGATAAGTTTTAACTATGGATTGAAAAATCGGCCCTAAATGCCATCATAGAACCTGCCAGACATTCCATAGTCCTTATAAAATTTCTTGAAAATTATTATTTCCAGGAAAGCATAAAAGATATGACACAAAACTTTGCTGGTACATTACTAGTCATGACGAGCGCGGTATCGAGTCTGGTGGGGGCCCTCGTTCCGCTTGTCACGGGAATCATTGTTGGAGATGATATAGTAAGTTTACCTATTTATTGATTTATTTAATGAGCTTAACTAAGACACATAAAACTGAAAGAATAGAATCAATTCGATTTCCCTGTCTGATCTTGGCTGGCCGAAAGGTCAGATGTCCGCGTCGCCTCCGCAAGGCGAAATGCCGGTCCAAATCCTCGAATCCCGCCTCGTAATTGAGCATTTTCTATACTTTAAAAATCAATCAGCAGCTTGATTTTTTATCTCTGTAACTACTTAACCTAAAAACACATTATGAGTATGATTTTTTTTTTAACTTTAACCCAATTGAAGTAGCTAAAAACTCAAAAAACCTAATTAATTAATTGTTAAAATTTTGGAAGAAAATACGTTATAACGGAGACGCGTGACGTACATATAGAGCATTTAATTACCGTATGGAACTTTTCCATGAAACTTTTCTTAAGTAATTTTGAAGGGGCTCAAAAATGCTTTTTTCCATAAACATTTTAATTAACTTACAACTTTCTCAAAGCAGTGAAAGTTTATGGCTGTACAGTCTTTTGGTGTATATTCATTTAAAAAGATAAGGTTTTATGAAATTACTTAAGCCAAGTTTGAAAGCCAAGGAATATAAATAAACTCGAGTATTATGGTTAATTTAAAGTTGCTAAAATGAATGGATTCCATTATAAAAATGGTACATTCGTGTTTAAATACAGGAAGTTGTTATGGTTTTTTAACAACCGAAGCATAAAAAGTTTTTTTTTATACTGCACTCAAAAAGAACGGAATATTTTTGCTTTTTATCTGCACTAAAAAAAGGAATTTTTCGTTAATATTAATTAAAATATCTTGCTATTTATTACGTAAATTTGTTTATTTCCTTTATGTCGGTTCGCGTCTCATTTAAGTTGATAATTGAATCTACAATAACATTCTAATTTCTAGCTCTAAGGGTAAAAAATAAATATGGTTATATTTTTTTAACCATGGACGTATAAAAAAAGACGGACGCCGTATTACGAACAAACAACGTGAAGCCACCATAGTAAGCTAGCGATCGTGTAAAGACAATAAACACGCACACACTCTCACCATAGTAAGCTAGTCGGCCGCCATTACGTCGTGAACTACCGACTGATTAACTGCGTCACTGTTTCACAAAAAATATTTAAAATGCCGTCTTGCGTGGTTAAATGGTGTCGCAACAGTACAATTTTAAATAACAAAACACAAGGGATTACATTCCACAGGGAAGCAAGTTATTTCTTTTATGTTTTAATGACAAAATTATTACGGCAAAATTTATAGAAAAAAATACAGCCGCCATTGTCAACAGGACAGCTGTTGCCATGGCAACATGGCACACACACATGGATGTTTCGCCGCCATTACTAGGCTTCACTCAATGTTTAGGCGATATACCGTCCGTCTTTTTTTATACGTCCATGTTTTTAACATTTTCTAGTGACTGCCCAATACTTTTATAAATCTAATAAAACACCTTAATCCATGTCCTTTATTAAAATATCTACAAACTAAAACAATTTTATCCAGGAAGGATAATAAGTAATATTCTCAAAATAATTAGGCTAATGTGTGCTTTCTCCAAACTAATAAAATTCTCTGTTTTCAGACGGATCAAAGTCGATGGAAGTTAATCTTTTTCATCTTGAGCGGCTTCTCTGTGTTTTGTAACGTTTTTTACACGTTTTTTGGAAGCAGCGATCGCCAAATTTGGGATGACTTGCCGAATACGAAGTTCGGGTATACAAATGGTAAATTTTAATTTATAATATCTAATTAGTTTGAAAAAAAGAGTAGTTTAAGAGTAAATAATAAATAGTAATTGTAATTCTTTATTTTTGTTTAAAATAACTTAAAAATTTTAGCTACATATTTAAATTTAATCGTTGTTCATATGGTTATATTACAGTCTCATCTGCTAAATCATAAAATAATATGCTACGTCGTTCATGTAGAGCTACAATACCGGTTTGATTATTATTTTTCTAACCACAATAATATTACTTACAATATTGGCTATTTTATTTATTATTTTATTTTTTTATTTTATTTCTATTAACGAAACTTTTTATTAATTTCAGATGCAAGTAATTTAGAGTTGGAGGAACTTGGAACAGTGAGACACAAACACACAGAAAATGTACTCGATTCGACTATGTGACAATAAAGCATGAAATAAATAAAAATCCTTGTTTTATTGATTGTACCTACCGACTATATACTATTATCTTTAATATTTATAACTTCAAGATAGGAAGAGTTTCAAGATCCTAGCGTATATTTTTATAACAATAAGTCTAAAAACTTTTCCTGAAAATGGGTAATAGAGAATACTTTGGAGCCTGTATTTTAATCAACGTATGTATATAAAAAATACTTATTTTGTTCTGAGCAGTACATTTATAAATTAATGAACAATATAATATACTAGCAAAATTACACGTTGAAATAAAAAGATGCATTTTGAAATCATTCCTAAAACATACCTTTTTAATAGAACATGGTGGCTACAGCGAATAATAATATTGATAAATCTTTCATAAGATTAAGTGAATACATAGATTATCTAGGCTACGCGTGAAGCCTTAGTGTAAGCCTTCGTAATGAGGGTACCATTTGTCAATGTATATACCTTTAGGTACACTAGGCAAAGTCTTTTAGGTCAACGTTCGTATATTTTGTTGTAGTAATTACTGTGTTTATTAGGATTAGTGCTTGTGCTATTTTTGTAAATATTATTAAGCTATTGCATAGCTTCTATCGCGGGCCTTGAGCGCGGGGACCGAATCGAGAAATTCCGTAATGAAAAAACCTCACGCTCCCCACTCCGACGGGCTCGGAGGTGTGGCTTGAAGGCATAGCATGCAATAGCTTTACCGCGGCAGTCCCCGAGTGCCACACGTCTTTTTTTTAACACTATAATATAAATTTATAAATTACGTAAGAAAAATACATACTTTGGTTAGGTACTTGATGCAATTTTACATCCAAAAATTTTTATATTTTTCGAAATTAGTTTAATTCATAATATTGTTTATTGTTAAAATGAGAGAAATTTTATTAAAACTTAGATGTATAATGACATCTGAAAGAACTTAGTAATGGGCAGTTATTTAATGGATTATTGATGTCATTTACTTATATGTGAAACTTATTACCTACGTGTTGCCTACTGTGAATTTGGCTTTTAAAATTTAAAATTGATAACAACCTATTTTACCTTAACACTATTTTTCTATACTATATATAAAGAGGAAACGTTTGTATGTATGTATGGTTTTCACGCATAAACTACTGGACCAATTTTGATGAAATTTGGCACAGATAATCTTTAGACCCTGAGAAAGAACACTACCTTTTAGGCTACCTTTTATTGCGAAATATGTACCACGGGCGAAGCCGGGGCGGACCGCTAGTATTAAATAAAGTGAGCTCTATCAGAAACTATTACAGGATTTTCAAGTACATTTTATACAATAATAAAGATCAAAATATATCCTCAAGACTAGACAAAAGTCTCAACCTGTATTTTGTAAACTCGGCCTTTTAGAGGTTTGATGTACGCGCCTTGAAATAGCAGTTATAAATCAACTGCACAAAAAGGTATAATAACAGAATATTTAGAAGATAATTTCCTGTGCTAAAAATGTTCTCAAGTTGCCTAGAGCTGTTGAAGTTGCCTAGATGGAACTTATTCAGTTGCTAAAATATAACGTAAATCATTTTTCCTTTTATTCAAATTTTGTAGGTACTTATAAGAAAAATCTCAATAACTAAGTAGACACGGAAATAGTAATTTAAACTCAAACTCAAACTCAAACTCAAACATCTATTTATTCAATTAGACTTCTTCTAGAAGCACTTTTGAAACGTCATTAGGTACATATTTTTAACATTTACCTACCACCGATTCGGAAAGCAGTATCTACGGAGAAGAATCAGCAAGAAACTCCATAGTTGCTCTTTTTAATCATATCAGTTTTACAATTTTACAAATTACATATGTAACATCATAATAATTATATTAACATAATATGCCAAAGAACTGTCCTGTGGTTTTTACGCGACAACCCTCCATGGGTTTTTATCGTCCATATATTCCTTAATACTGTAATAGGCTCTCGGAACTAGTACATTTTTTATATAAGTTTTAAATTTAGAACTACTAAACTCTTTAATATTATGAGGAATTCTGTTGTAAAAGCGTATACCTTGACCCATAAATGAATTTTTAACTTTAGCTAGCCGGAAAAATGGCATTTCAATTTTATTTCTGTTTCTTGTGTCATAACAATGTCTATCTCCGACTTTTGTGTGTAAGTAAGCGTTATTGTGTACATATAAAATATTATTAAATATATACTGCGACGGTACAGTAAGGATACCAGTATTCTTAAAGAGATCTCTTAGTGAGTCTCGAGTACGCAAATTATATATAGAGCGTATGGCTCTTTTCTGTAATATAAATATAGTTTCTATATCTGCAGCCCTGCCCCATAGCAAAAAACTTACTATTGCAAATGTCCTATGTAAAAGTCTAAATTAAAATTAATGATCCGTGTTCTATCCTTACTAATATGTACTGCTGATTTTATAAACCCAAGTATGTTTCCTTGCTTCTCTTTCTTGCCCGTCGCAAATGGATAAGATTTCTGTGTTTTGATGTTATGTGGCTTATTAATACTGGCAAAGGGTACTTTTTACTACGGTGAATTCCCATTAATATGATAATTTGATTATAATAATTATTCCCTTGTAAATTTATTTTACATCAGCAAAATAATGTTAGCGAGCCAGGCCAGGGGTCAGAAACGGATAACTTTGTTGAAAATTGTGAACTATTAACTAACTTTCGCCCGCGGTTTTGTCTATTTGCAACATCTGTAGCACATGCTTCAGTTAAAGTTGCAGTTAGAGTATATTTTTATTTTAAAACTAGCTTCCCGGCTACGACTTTGCCCGTATGTTCTGTGGAATATGGAAATTCCTCCTGGAATAAGTTATTTCACTGTAGTAAAAACTAAAAAGTAGCCTATGTTCCCCACCCAACTAATTACAATAGTAGGTAATAAGGGCAAACAAACAAACACACATTCGACTTTGTTTTCTCACAGAGTTTATCTAAAACAACAATTATAGCAACCAGCTTTTTACAATTTTACAGTTTCTATAGTACCGTTTTCTTTTTTTTTTAAGTGGGGAAATCTTCCAAAGATACCCACGCCCCCGGGGAACCCGACTAAAACCCCACTGTGTTCCGTCGAGCCGCTTTAATGATGGGGCCGCGGGTATTGGTTTTTACGAAATTCAACCAATTATGCATTATGCATGAAAATAAAAAAATAATAAGCAATCATTTAAGTTGATTAATTGATTATATTTACACAATGTAAAATTTGGTTTGTTTTAAAAATTTTAAACGTACATTGGAACAAACAATATTTGTATATAGCTGTTATAAATTACAGGCTCGTGACTCTAAAATGAAAAACAAACATACGCAATTTACTATCTCTAAACTCGGTTTATTCGTTTATTTTTAACAACGAAGGCTATTTTGGTTATGAAAATATTTACTTTAAAACATTGGAGTCTATAATTTAATAACATAGAAAAGTATAAAAAAGCACACGTGTCAGAAGTGAAACTTCTTTTGCAAGATTCAAAGTTACCAAATTCGTCGCCGTACTCCATGATGTGACGGTATTGCCATGACGCAACCTCAAAATTTTACTATAAAATCCTATACATAGAGATTTGCTATAAAATCCTTTTTATGAATAAATAAGAAAAAATAAACCAATGTAGAAATCGTCCAATTATTTTTAATTAGGCATGTAATATTGGAAAGAAGCTAAATTCAAAATACTAATCCATCTGACGAAATAAATAGGTAGATAATAATCCTATACTTCGTAATATAATAATACTAGCGACCCGCCCCGCCTTCGCACGGGTGCAATAGCGGCCAATACCGCCGCAAACGCTACGTCCCGAAATTTTTAAATCTGTAATATCTTCGAAAATATTCACTTCAATCATACGGTGTAAAGGGCCATATAGATCTATATTAAATGAACAATACATACACATGTACCACGGGCGAAGCCGGGGCGAACCGCTAGTATTATATAAAATACATTAGACCCATTGATGTCAAGTAGGTAGCCACGACCTTCTATTATAAACAACCCCTATTCTGACTTTAACACACGTAATGTAATATCAAAGCCTCAAATTGTTCCCCAAGAATGTTCACACCACTTACCAATTCAATTAATTTAACCATTGTTCCATAGTACTATGCGATCAGCTCATAATAGGAACGTCAATGACCTTTGTGTGTTAATTACGTGCTAAATATCATTAGAAAATACTTAGGGCTGATTTTTCAATCCTTGGTAAATACGTATTCGTCGAATATCGTATAATCAACCATTTCAATAATAAATAAATAAATAAATAAAAATATTTATTTATTTATTTATTTAATAAATAAATGTTTGTGCTTGAGTTAGGTCATGTTAGTTTCACAACAGCGGACGGGCACTACCAACCTTTTCTTGAATAGTATTACCAGATTCTTTACCACTTTTAACTCTGGTTTAGTTTCATACCAGATGAATCGTAATTTTCCACATGACGCAGATAATTGTTTGATACAGTAAGTCGTGTTTGCCTGTGATGTACGTGTATCATTATGAGGTGATTTTTTACTGATAAGAGAAGACGCTATTGTCCACGCCTACATTTCTGCGACATACCGTTGTCTAATCTTGTAATTTGACTAGCTTTCCGTCCTTGGTTTTGTTTACTATACAGAGAACCTGAAACATAAATAACAAATAAATAATGTTATTCGTAGTACAATTACAATACAACCAAAACATCGGCTGTTGGATTATATATTGTAGACTAGCTGTGCCTCGCGGTTTCACCCTCATTGCTCCGCTCCTGTTGGTCTTAGCGTTATGATATATTCAATATCCTATAACATTCCTCGATATCTAACTCCAAATCGGTCCGAATCGAGTAGTTCCTGAGATTAGCGCGTTCAAACAAACGAACAAAATCTTCAGCTTTATAATATTATAGTATAGATAAGGTTAATGTAGTATCTCATCTATATACAGGGTGTCCCATTGTTGGTATACTAAGCTCAAAGGGGGTTATAGTTTTGCATACGCTGAGTACGTAAAAAATACTGTCCTTTCGCGCTTAGTATACCATTAGTGTAATAGGACAACCTGTATATGCATAAAACTCAAAGGTGACTGATATAGTGATCTATCAACGCACAGCCCAAACCGCTGCAGCTGGACCACAGTATTACAATATAAAATAATAAATATAAAGTAAAATAAAAATAAAAATAAAGTAATACTATGACTGGACGTATCGGGCTGAAATTTGGTATGCAGGTAGATGTCATAACGTAGGCGTCTCGTAAAGGTTTTTAGAAAATTCATCCCCTAAAGGGGTAAAATAGGGGATGAAAACTTATACCATGAAAATTTATCAGTTCCACGCAAGCGAAGCTACGGGCAACAGCTAGTAAAATATAAAAGGGATACTTCCTTTCAGAATACCTATTCTTCACTCGACACGTTAACATTAATTATATGTAAAAGTAGGTATCGTCGGAAAGAAAACAAAGACAAAATATTAATTCAAGGAATATTATGAAAAATAATTGAACGTATCTTTGATTAATTATTATTAATTTCGTTTGGTTAATTAATTAATTCATTTATTTATTTAAACAGAATTATTCATAGAACTTACAGTAATTGAATCAAAACGTTCAATTTCGAAACGATACATAAAAAAGACAAAGCGGAGATAGTTACATATTATGTGCGGCTACATGCATCCAAGTACGTGCTACAGAGGTCTAGGACAGAATTTGTACTGCTAGCAAAAATATTATGAATTGTGGCATCAGAGGCCAGCACACGATTTAACACACGATGTAATATGGTTTGGTTAGGTACACAGTACACGGTCGCAAGAAAAATTCCAACCAATACCCGCGGCCCCATCATTAAAGCGGCTTGACGGAACACAGTGGGGTTTTAGTCGGTCGGAAGAATCCGACATAACCCACGGCTCCGTCCCCGGGGGAAGTGGGTATCTTTGGAAAATTTCCCCACTATAAAAAAATAGGTACACAGTACACACACTGGATTCTGTGAGTGAGATACATAGTTGAAACTTGAAACCAACTAAAATTAATTCCTCTTACGTAAATATTGTGAAACCTAGTTGTTGTTGTTGTTTTATCCGTGGTACGTCTACTGCTGGACAAAGGCCTCCCTCAGGGTTTTCCTAAACCTAGTAGTGTGTTTAAAATTTAAAGAAAATATTTAAAATTATTGTGTAGAATTATTGCCCTAATTTCCTATTCGAATTAGAAATTTAAAACTATTTAACGAGATTTCATTCAATAATAATATTATTAATTCCACATTTCGAACACTTTATAGAGAGCAGTCACGTCTTTTATTTCTAAAATATTATGTAGGTATACTTACTTTAAAACTTTTCGAATGGGGGCCGATTTTTCAATGCTTGGATAAAACTTATCCAATGTCACGTAAACTGTCAAATACAGGCAATTAGAATACGTTTTTTAAAATGGTAGTTTTATAAATTATTCGACAAATAAGTTTTAACCAAGGATTGAAAAATCAGCCATTAAATAAGGAAACACGAAGGAATTAGGAATGTTTCTTTATAAAACACTAGCTTACCGCCTACGGCTTCGCCCGCTTTGTCTTAAACATAATAAATTATATACTAAAACTTTTCTATTGAATTACCCTATCACATAGAGTAATTCAATAAGAAGGTTTTAGATAGAGTCTATCTATAAAAAAAACACATCAAAATCCATTGCGTAGTTTTAAAGATTTAAGCATACAAAGGGACAGAGAAAGCGACTTTGTTTGTAGTGATTATTTTTTAAGGTGGTCGTTATTATACCGCGAGAAAAAATGTATTCTTTTAGATTTGTAAACGATTGCACAATACTTGATGACATGATATAAATACATATATATCCTCCTGAGACCCAGGACTTTTTTTTCTTTCTTTTTTAATAAAAATTAGCTGTATCTGTTCTAATGCAATTATAGATATTCAAAAAAATGGTAAAAAAAATCTTTCGTGGAAAACTTGGATTTTCTTTATGTCATGTATATATTACAGGGGGTCCCAGTTCCAAGTGAAATAAGTTTATGAAAATGAAGAAAAACTACATATTTTTTTAGTTATTATATATTTTTAAACTTGAATCTAAATATTTATTATTCTATCCATTGTTCTGTGTCTATTTTTTGTACCTTGGTTCAAAAATAGGTATTTTTAAGGGTGAGAAACGACCAATTCAACTATTTTGCACCGGCGCGCGGTGTATTTATACTGTCACGTCCACCCCTAGGTCTTATTTCTAATCCATCCTCTCGGTCAGCCTCCTCTTATGCTTGGTCCACGTCATGTGCGTCCCCGAGATGGTCTTCCAACTACTGAAGATGACATACATAGTGACGATTCTGTTCTGAAATGACTCCTACTCATTGGATGAATGGAAGAAGAATCATTTTCTGGTATTTGGGCGGCTTCATCAGTATCATTTGGGGGATTATCTTCATCTCAAACATTTATTTATTCAATCAGACTTCTTGTAAAAGCAATTTTGAATCGTCACAACAGTATTAACATTTACCACCGATTCGGAAAGCAGTATCTATGGAGAAGAACCGGCAAGAAACTCCATAGGTCCATCATATAGGTCAATATTTGACTCATCCAGGTGTTGGTAGATCTCAGTATCTTATAATCCTTGAAAATTTTAATAAAATCTGTAACATAAACTAAAGAATGTCATATAGGTAATACATGGGACCCTAGTAACCAATACCAATTTGGCAAGAATTGAGACCAAATGTCTTACCAGTATGACATAAAAGAAAACATGCATATTTTTCACAAGTTTTAGATTTATCTTACAAAATAACTATTGCGGTTGCAGAAATAATATCTATTATCATTAGATATACAAAGATATACTGCAATATACGAATGGTTCCACTAGAAATGTAAGATTACTAACCACGTGTTTGCCGTCGCACAGCCACCGTCAACTTCGAAATGAGAATACTTCAAATCACTGGCACTTATAAAACCAAAAACCGTTTAGTATAGTGGATGACATACCACTACATCGATTTGAGGTATTATTCCCGCATATACGCAAAAGATGGCGTTGAAAGATTTTTTTATTGTTTATGTAATATATATATGACCGCAGGCCCCAGGAGGATATATGAAGAATACGCGAATTCCCAAGGGTTAAGCTAGTTTAACTATTTGCAACAAGAGTACTTATTTCCAACTCAAACTTAATGTTTAGAGCTTCATTAGAAATTAGTTTTGGATGCCGCCGGATTTTCAAAGTCACTTTTGATTAAATTTTCCAAAGTTTGTGAGGCTTCCGTGCGCACGAAGCAGATGTAATGAAATGAATATAACCAAATATCTCTGTTTCTATACGTTTCGAGATTTATGTCGATAATAGCTTTTGCTCACAATATATTGCTCTTTTAAAATATCTGAGTTTCATCACTGGCCGCGAAAGTTCATCACGACGCCAACTTTACCCAAATCCCATTTGCGAATAAATTTTCTGATGAACTGTCTTTCTCCTTATTTGAGGTTAATTTTTGAATATATTATATTATATTTTGATTTATATTATATAATATTGATTTGGGTATTATTAATATTTTGAAAAATCACCATTTCTTAAACTAATTTTTTAGGAAAGAAACAAGTGAAAACATAAATTTAGTACTGAAAAGGTTAGTATTTTCTAGTGTTTGATTTTACGCGAGTATTATTCATTTAGAAATTAAAGAATTTTAACGGATTTTAAACGCGATTTATTAATATTATTATTATTTTCCTGACGTTTTTATTTTCCAGCGAGCGTGGTCACGGGGAGCACACTCGCTGCAAAGTGTGCGAAAAGGTTAGGTAAATCTTTCACCATTTTTAACGAAATTTCACAATATCTTTTACGGAAATAGGAGACACCTAAATAGATATCTATATTTACAAAGAGATTTATCCGGCAACAATTAAACTAATTTTCCTGAAGCTTTACTATTTATAAAAACCGGCCAAGTGCGTATCGGAATCGCGCACCGACGGTTCCGCATAAAGCCTTTTTTTATTTATTGTTATTGTAAATTTATAATTTTCACAAATATTGCTTTATCTGTGCTATTAAACGTTGCTTCGTACCAAATTTCAGGATTCTGTGTTCACGGGAAGTACTTTGCGAATGGCGAAAATTCAAACTAATACTCAAACATTTATTTATTCAATTAGACTTCTACTAGAAGAACTTTTGAATCGTCATAAAATAATATTATTTTCAAATAAACCACCCATTCGGAAAGTATCTATGGAGAAGAACTGGCAAGAAACTCGATAGGTCACTATAACAATTTAATTTTACAAAATTTAATTGTTATAGTTTAATTTTACAAAATTTAATTGTTATAGTTTTATTTTGATTATTATATCAATGAACTGTCCAGTGGTTCTTACGCGAACAAATTTGCAGCAACGGGTGTATACTTTGGCTTGCGTTGGCTTATAAGTTCGATTTTTTTACAGCTTCAAGGGACCGTAGAATTGCGTGTTCAATAAGACTTTCAGATTGATACCTCCACGTGTTCATGAGAAAAATGGTCTTGACAGACAGACAGATAACAAAGTGATCCTAAAAATTGAACTTTAACAGTTCAACAAAATAAAAATAAATACGGCTAATGTGTAGAATTTTAAATAGACAAGAAGGAAAGAATAAGGAATTGCTCTACCTTATATACTTTCACCAGCCGCATAGTTCCAACATCGGACAACCCGCCGTAAAAACCAGTTCCATCCGCACTATCTGGATGGTTATGTATATTTCTACTTTCTTGGTATTACTAAATTATTATTTTTGCTTCATTGATTTAGTATGCAACACCTACTTGTATTCGTTCTTTGTTACAATTTTCATTGGTTGGGTTACCTGGAAGAGAAGGCTCTGCAGCCGTAAGTCGCCTATTGCGCAATTTATGTTTAACTAGCTGTGCCCCACGGTTTCACCCGCATTGCTCCGCTCCTGTTGGTCATAGCGTGATTATAGCCTATAGCCTACCTCGATAAATGGGCATTTTAACACTGAAAGAATTTTTCTAATCAGACCAGTAGTTCCTGAGATTAGCGCGTTCAAACAAACTCTTCAGCTTTATAATATTAGTTTAGATTATTTTTTGTTATTCCTTTAATTTGGTGTATGCAATAAAGCTATTATTCATTTATTCATTCATGCATGGTGGGCGCTTCACACTCAATTTCCACGTACGGTGAAGCTTTGGAACGATTTACCGCGTACGGTGTTCCCAACAAATACGACATTGGGGCCTTTAAGAAAAGAGAGTACATGCAGTCATTAAAAGGCCGGCAAAGCACCTGTAACATTTCTAGTATTACAAGTAAATACTTATCGCCCATAAATATGGGCGGTGGTGACTACCATCAGGTAGCACACATGCCCCCTTGCTTGCTCTTTCATAACGAACGAACGAACGTCACCTGCTTCAGTTTGTAAAAAAAAACATTTGTTGTTATAAAGTAACAAAAATTCTACAATTTTTAGGAAAATATAAATTTTGTAGTTTGTAAGCTTGTTTGTGTGTATTTTTGTACAAGTTCTAAAAAGGGGCCCTAGTTCTAAAGCAGTAAATTATACCATCTTTATTTATTTGTTTTTATTTTTATAATTTCATAATAATATAACAATTATTATCATCAAACTGTTGAATTAGATGAAAATTAAACAAATATACGGCAGCAATTATTAATATAAGGTTTTATATTATAAGATGTTGTTAGTTCATTGATAACTTTATTTAAGTAAGATAGTTGAATTCATAGATTATGAAATATGTAGAATGTAGATACGACAATGTGGTCTAAAAATATAAAATTGTATTTTAATTTTTAAAACATATATATATTTTTTACATTGAATTTGTAAAAAATAGGAAAAGAGAAACGTAGATCCTGAGGTGGTATTGAAATCTTCCTCGTTTCCTATACGCGTGACTTCTCATGATGTTTTATAAGGAATCCAATTTCTTCTACTCTTTCGGTAGGTAGATACCTAATAACAAAATAAACTATTGAAGACATGTGTTAACATATTAAATGATCAACTGAGTATGTTACATAGTAAATATAGGTAAGGAAAATATAAATAATGCTACAAAATAATAGATATGTGAGCAAAAATAGCGGAAATATTATTTTAGGATCAAACATTTATTTAATAACAAAATTCTTGGAGATTATTATTTTGGTAGGATCTCCAATATTGAATTACTTGCGTTAAGAAAATTAATGAAGCGAAAAATATTGATGTTGATATTTTCGTTTCTAATAACAGGAGGTTTTCTCGTAGGATAAACATTTATTTTTCATAATATTAAATAATCGGTTATTTAATTTAACATAGACCTAAAATAATGAATTATGCATTATCTTGTCACATCTGTAAAATTTAATAATCTTTGAACCGATTTCGCGACAATTTTAAGGTAGTCTTAATAAATATAGCGAAATACGTATTGTTTGTGTTGAAATATAATAAATATCAGTGACATTTAAATATTTCTTATTTGGATTTTTATGGCTCATCGTCTAATAAGTGAAAATGGTTGAAAAGGAATATACAAAAATTCCTACTAAGGAATTCGAAAGTGGTTTTGGTAAGTTGTTTAATGTTTTTGGTGTGAATTTTGTGTAAGATTTAGAAGGTCAAAAGCATCTATGGCAGAATAAATCAAAATTTTTTGATTATATTTTCCTATCGTGTATGTAATAACAATAATATGATCTAAAGTTAAAAGGATAATTATTATATTTTGTATAATATAAAGCAATGTATTATCTTATAACTTCCTGTAGATATGTGATGTTGTTCATTTCTCAATAAGGTGATTACTTAATTTGCATCATATTATTGTTCGATAGTTTTCGTTCGATTAAGAAAATATAACGTATTAACTGTTCCGCTAAATGTTTTACTCAAAAATAATAAATCAGCATTCTTTTTACATACCGCTTACACCAGCACCGTTTTAATTTGATATCAGATTTTAACTCCCGGCTTCACCTGAGTAGGAAATTTCCATGAAAATGAGGTGATTCACCACGATAAAAAGTAGCCTATGTCACTCTCAAGACTATCTATCTCCAGGCACAGAAACTATAACAGAAAATCGTTCCATTTCATGAAAGAAATACAAACAAATACTTTTCTCACTTATGCTATTATTAAGGAAGTAATGATTACCAGGAATCAACCAAATCATAACTCAGAGATTTACTTAACAATTATCATTATCATCATCATCAGCCCATATACGTTCCCACTGCTGGGAAACGGGCCTCCTATAAGAATAATGGATACAAATAATATCTTTCGTTCCAGAAAAGAAACCAGACCCGCCTAAATATGGATTCGGAGTGAGACACGTGCAAGCCTTAATCATTTTCACAGCATATTCCATCGGTTACATAGCTAGAAGCCACCTCGGTGTCACTATAGTAGCCATGACGAATGATGCCGATTCAACAACAAAATTAGCACTAAATTCTACTGTAAATCACACTGATATTGCTAAATTATTAAATAGCACAACAGTAAATGAAATAGATGCAGCTAACGATAGTGTATCTAATGTTAGTGTTACTGATGACGGCATTTGGAATATTTATCAGGTATGTATGACTTTTAATTTAACTTGATCCAGAATTCATGGATTCAATAGTTCAGAGGTATAAAAAATAATGTAAAATTACAACAATAGAGCGATTTAGCAAAGCGGTAGATAGACTACAGAATTTGAAATGTAAAGCACTTTCGTAGTAATAATGTTCAAGTAACTGAGATTTTGGCGATAGTTAAAAAGGTTCTTGTCTGCATTGCCATCGTTCATTATTGCCTTTTTTATTATTTCAATAGTCAAGTCCAGAAGAAACTTAAGGTTTCAGGCCTAATTGTCAGTTAAAATACATAGGTAGAAATATTTGTGCCAATCTAAAAACGAAAAAGTTATTTGATAATAAGTACCTGCAAAATATCTCCAAAAATTTTAAACGAAATTCATATGTAATTTGATACTGATTTAATCTATTAAAACCAGATATAGGTTTAATGCTAGTTCATGTTGTTTCCATGTGGTAAATGAAAACGTAAGCCGTGGTACGTGTGAGCATTAATAGCTTGGTAAATATACACGTATTTGGATACCACGGACCACAATAAACAGTAAATTGAATGAACCGTTTGGCCCATCCCTTGAGTGTATTGTATAGTAAGGTAGGGCTGGTCCTTTTTAGTTTTGTAGATCGAAGTGATCTTGTAATAATGAGAATCTGTACCTGCTTTCGTGTTTTCCTTGATACTTATGCAAAACGTCTCCAATATTTTTTGTTATATTTACCTATGAGAGATTTTGTATCTGATTTACCGATTGGAGCTAAATTTCTTACATAATTACAGTAGCTCATTTTGCCCCAGCGCCGTATAATTAGATGATGATATTCTATAAATTTGCAATAAAGATAATCTATGTACATGAAAATTAAGTAAAAAACTAAAATATTATGTATGTGATGACAATTTACTCTCTACAAGTAGGTACAAAATATAAACTTTATGGTAATAATTTTGAAATTAGGACGTGTCAACCCCAGCTCAATTATTCTTCCATTAACGAGTTAGAATAAAGAAAAATATATATAAATCTTCTAGGGCGGGTGTCTAAGTCGCATGATTTATAACTTCCGGGTTTGATAATGACTTTAAAATTAGTGGGTGGCAACCCTATCTCTTTTCCATACGTCCATTAGCGAATTAAACAAGAGATGTATTCAAACAGCCACAAAATTAATTCAATTAATAATAATTGAACTGAAATGGTAACATCTCCTTAATCCCATGAGTAATGTTAATTTGTTTTGATAGAGGTATAGAATGACTATAAGGAAATGATCACAATGCCAATATTTGTACGTAGCTTAATTTTAATATAAATATAATATCATCACGCTAAGACTAACAGGAGCGGAGCAATGCGGGTGAAACCGCGGAGCACAGCTAGTATTCTATAAGTTACATTTAAATCAACCACTAGGATCACAGCAACGTCAAACTTAACATTTATTAGTCTCCTAAATCTAATCCAGTATCTCTAGGTTATAACAGACGCTATTCAGAGCATCAAGGGAGCTATAATAATAACAACTCCAACAGCGCTAACATTAATAACAATCTTAGGCTTAAGGAAACCAAATATATACCAAAACAGTTCATAAATGTAAGATCTCTATAAATAAAAATGAATCCCTATTTCCCTTGGTCACGGCATCACGCGTGAGCAGATGGAATGATTTCGCCAACTTTTTTTTGTTGTGTTTGTTATTGTCAGGAGAAACTTACGACAATAGTACTTACTTATATTCAATTAATAAAGAGAACTAATTGAAGGCAGGAAAACATTATGTTGGGTCAAATAGAAGTGCTATGTATATAATATATGTTAATATAATTGATGAATAAATAAACAATCGCCGAAACGTTACTACTAATTCAAAACCACTTCATGACGAGCTGACCAAGAGGTATTAGAGAAGAAATATGATAAAGATCTCAAATAAAGAGATCGATATAAAACATATTTTTTCCTGTCTCCTTAAATATATGGATAAGCAACAAAGTCATCATGCTCTAAATACTTTACAGCAATACCACTGGTCGAAGCCAACCCAGGAAATGGTCCTCAGCTCCTTTTTCGTTGGATACGCCATCATGACGTTCCTGAGTGGTCCCATCTGCCAGCGATGGGGCGGGAAGATCCAACTCCAAATGGCCATGCTTGTTAATGGGATTGTGTCTATTCTGTCACCGTGGGTCGTGGCGTGGGTGAGTTTGAAGTCAATTATTATTTATACTATATTCTAACTCTAAACTATTCATGCAAGTTAGATGAGAGTGATCTTATGCTGCGAAAACTCGGCTTGAAAACGTTACGCTCGACTAAACTAAAAGCAGTGTACAATTCGTATGAAATAATTTCCACTTAACAATTAAACTAAGGTTCATTATGAAAACCTATACAAAACTAAATTTTACAAATTTTATTAAGCAATCTTAACCAACATTTTTAACCTATTAATTCTCTCACATTTTCTATTAGTTTACATTATCGTATAAGTTTTGTTACATATTCAATGTTTACTATTCCTCGTTCATCACCATATTATGTACTATGTATCACGTATATATTATGTATACGTATATCCATTATACTATAATCAAATGATTCCCAGGGCGGTTGGAAGGCTCTCTGCTTTTGTCGTATATTGCAAGGATTATCTCAAGGGGGATTGCTTCCGAGCTTACACACAATATTGGCAAATTGGGTGCCTCTGAGTGAACGAGGAACGCTCAGTAGCTACGTCTTTACAGGTATATTGTATATATTATGTTATTATTTACTGGTTTGGATGTTTGTTGATTAAATATGCTAACAAGTACCTAATTATTATTAAAAAAACAAAATACCCGACTGCACACTAAAAAAAGAGTAAAAATGTCTTTATCCCGTGGGACTTTTAGGATAAAATGTATCCTATGACACTCCCGTAATCAAGACAAATCTAACGATACCTCATACATCAAAACCCATCAAGCCGTTTAGGCTACAGGTGGTCACAAAGGAAAAGACATACATACATACTTACATACACTCGAAAAACATTACCCTCCTTCTTTGGCAGTCAGGTAAAAATATAGAATTGATTTTGATGAATGGCAGCATCGCGTTGTGAAAAAGAATAAGAATTCGTTAATTTAAGAGAAATCTCTTTAAAATAAATTTTTAATAATTCAGTCGGACAATAGCTTTTATTATGCATATTGATTAAAAAATTAAGCAATTATATACAGTTTATTAAACCATTCGTTGATTTTAACATTTACACATAACTTTATAAGTGGTCCTTTGTGTCATGTGCCTTGCGTGTGATACCGAATAATTAAAAACAATAGCATGCACAAGAAGTATATAATAAATAGGAAACAAATAATAATTACAAGTTCATAACCTCGAGCTGTAACGAACGTAACTAAGTATATTATTCTTTATCTTCATTTGATATTTTTCAAATACCAACAAAGTTTGAAATAAAAAGCATTTTATAATAACGACTAAAAATAGAGCAAGTAGAAAGAGAATTCACAAAGGCATACAAAAAACTACTTCTTTATTTGTAATTTGTTGATTTATCTTTTGCGTTAAAATAAATAAGGATTTCGCAGCGGTGTTGTAACATTTCTGAGCTCGCTTTGCTACAGTTTATTCAAATAATAGTAAAGCAAAGTTTAATTTCACGGCAAAAACAAAGTAATTAATTGCTTCCTCTGTCCAAGACATAGAATAATTTGCTGAAGTCTTATAATCTTGCAGCAAAAAGTTTTGTAAAATTGTTCTGCGTTATTTGCTACGCAGTGCATTTACATCAAACGAACGTAGAGCTAGAGCAAGAGCATTCTTTCGTGAGCTTTTAGTGTAAACGAAAATTTGTACTATTCAGTGTGGTTCAGTTTTAGAGCATTGCATAGAATATTTTCGAACGCACTATGAACGAAAGAATGCTCTACGCCTGTTTACACTAAAATAATTTGACATGGTGGGGTTAGAATGCTCATTCGTTTGATGTAAATGCACCGTCAAATGCTTACTACCTTCAACGTTCACGTGTAAACAAGTATCAAATTAAAATTAAATTATAATTAAAGCAATGCTAGCTGTTAATTTGTTAATAAGAAAGAAGGAAAATAGACTACAGGCCCATGTTGAAAATTTTATGGGTCATTTGAACCACCAGGTGACCTATCTAGAACAGATGAGAATTCAAAAGTACAGGTAAAGATTTTTTCTCCTTGTCTCCATGATTTTTGTACGGCGTTGTGGAATAATGGATTAAAAGCAGTATAGAAATAGTATGACACAGATGCCGTCATAGTGCTGAATATTATTATTTTATGCTCTTACTAGCGCCCCGCCCCGGCTTCGCACGGGTGCAATGCTGATACTAAATAGACTACATAAAAACTGTGAACGTTGTATATAAAAACATAGCGGCCCGCTCCGGCTACGCACGGGTTAAAAATATATAGCCGGGCGGCCGGCCGGTGCCGCCGCAAACGCTACGTCCCGCAATTTTTAAATCTGTAAATATCTTCGAAAATATTCTCTTAAATCATACGGTGTAAAGGGCCATATATATCTATATTAAATGAACAATGTATTCAAGGTATTTAATTGGTTAAGGATTAATGCTGTATTGGTTAAAATCGCTTCGAAAATTAGCCATTATTTGTCGTAAAAAGTAAATGACAAAAAAAAGTTATTGTGGGTTATCCATAAGAGATAGACATATACCACCGCGGACTTTTCTGTAGACTTTTTCAATATGTATAATACTTAGTACATTATTTTGATAAAACTCGTAGGGTTCAGCCTGCGTTTGCAATGTAAGCGGAAAAAATGTAATTTTTTACGACATCACTTCAGAAACCTCAAAAATAACAGTACTTCTCCACTATTTGAGGGATGCTATTATATATATAAACCTTCCTCTTGAATCACTCTATCTATTAAAAAAATCAATCAAATCAAATCAAAAACCGCATCAAAATCCGTTGCGTAGTTTCAAAGATTTAAGCGTACAAAGGGACATAGGGACATAAGGACATAGGGACAGAGAAAGCGACTTTGTTTTATACTATGTAGTGATATCGTTCTAGATAGGTCACCTGGTGGTTCAAATGACCCATAAATTTTTCAACATGGGCCTGCAGTCTAAAAGATCGAAGTGTCTATGCTAACACAAACGATTATGCACGATAATCTTATTTTAATTTTTGAAAAATTCAGCTTTGAACGGGTCATGACATATTTTCATTGCCACAAGGTTTTATAAACGGTTTTCAATAAACCCACAACACGAATTAGAATGTGGATCTTTTACCACAACGCTTTGTACTTAAGTATTAAATACCATAAATAAAATAAAATAAGAAAGCCTTTTATTTCCATACAACAACTGGATATTAACAATTTTAGTAGCTTGTTAATAATCGATTATTAACATAAACTTAAATTATGGTTAGTAATGTTAGTGTTAACTTATATAATATTACTAGTGGTCCGCCCCGGCCTCGCCCGTGGTACCTACATGTTTAAACTATCCTATCTCTCAAGCTGGATCGAACTGCATGGTGTGCGAATTTTATTATAATCGGTTAAGTGGTTTAGGAGTCCATTGAGGACAAACATTGTGACACGAGATTTATTTATATTAAGATTTTTTATGATCGATCCCTCGTTGGGTGGAGGCCTCATTATATTATACTAAACAAAAATATTATTCCCTTTCACAGGATCAGGCTTTGGTACAGTCGTAGGTTTCCAATTCAGTGGTGTCCTCGCTACCAGTAGTCTGGGCTGGCCATCACCGTTCTGGGGAGTTGGTATCTTCTGCCTGGTTGGTTTTGTTCTGGTCACCGTATTTGGTGCTGCCACACCTGATGATCATAAGACGATATCACAGGCTGAAAAGGATTATATTATCGGAGCTTCTGGCGAAGGTACACATACGGTAAGTAGTGTTTTGTTTTAACTTGTTAGATTCACCTTCATATTGTTATTATTATAGTCAGAAGCCTTTTCCTACTCATTCAGGTTTATATTACAATCATCATCTTCAGTCTATATTTGTTCCCACTGTAGGTATAAAGGCTTGTGTGTGTGTATGGGGCATAACATCCATACCAACTTATACACTTAACAACTTATAACATATCCAACGACCAACCATCACACTGGTTTCGTGTGGGTTAGAAAATGTCACATGTCGTACTTTTGTTTCTTCGTACATGTCTGTTTCCTCACAATGTTATGTTTTAACTATTTGAACAGTAGCTATTAGAATATTGTGGAAATTCTTACAACCTTTTTCCGTCTATCGATTTAATTCTATAACTTACATTTATAAATTATTTCTCAACAGATTTATAACTTCATTATAAGTAATTAATCGGTTTATAATAAATCACTAACGACATTAATTAAGCGACAAATAATCTAGATATTAATCGTAATCTAGGATAATCCCAAGAGAGGATACCTATTGTATTTGTTTCTTAATTGGACATAATTGCTGTCTTTAGTAATTTGCTATCGATAATTAAACAAGTCACTATATTATTATCTCTATATTTATTTTACTACAATAGTTTATCACTACACAGTAGAAAATAAAGTCCCTTCTATCTGTCCCTATATCCATACTAATATTATAAATGCGAAAGTAACTCTGTTACTCAATCACGCCTAAACTACTGAACCAATTTGCATGAAATTTGGTATGGAGATATTTTGATACCCGAGAAAGGACATAGGCTACCTTTTATTGCGAAATATGTACCACGGGCGAAGCCGGGGCGGACCTCTAGTATATTATATATTCAAATCATTAGAACTACGCAAAATATTTTATTAAGTTTTTTTTAAACATAGAGTTTTTTCCTAATAATTTTCTAGGACATTAATTAATTGTTAAGTACAAGCGGGCAAAACAGCGGGCAGAAAGACAGTTTAAATAAAATCATCATCATCACCAATTATTATGCACTAGGTACCATGATTTATTATTTTCTTCGTCATTTCTGGGTTACCCGGTAGATATCGATACCAGCGATAAGGCCGACTTTTGTACATTGTTAAATTTAAATATTTTTAAGCACTTCCACTTAAAATTGAGGTAATAATCAAAGTGATATTACATTGTATTACATTGCGTGGTGACTAAAACAGTCCTCTATATTTACAGCAACCAAGAGTGCCATGGAAAGCGATCATGACATCAAAACACACATGGGCTACGTTTATCACGCACATAAGTAGCGCTTCTACGTATGTGTTCTTCTTTATACAAGTACCCACATATTTGTATGCGATATTGAAAGTGAATATTAAGAATGTAAGTATTCATGCTAATTAATGTTAATGTAGTGCGTATTTTGGTATTATTAGACAAAATATTCAATGGAATTTAGATTTTGACAAACTTAATAATATTATAATATAGAAATTACCGCTACCGAAATTCATATACTAAACTTTAATTAAGCAAAAAAAATTTTTTTATGTTTTTGCGTAATCGTTGTGTTTCGTCATTTATTTTGTAGTACCTTTAAAATACGTTCCAAGATTTTGAATGAAATTTGGAAGTCTTCAATTTTGGTTTAAAATAAAATATTTGCAAAATGTTTAAGTACTCCCAATTTTTTTTCTTTCAGAGTGGTTTATTCTCATCTCTACCGTATGTGTTCGCATTTTTCTCTTGTATCTTCTTTGGATTTTTGAGTGACTTTTTAATAAATAGAAAATTAATAAGTATGAGAAATGCAAGACGGTTTTCAAATAGTATCGGTAAGTTACATTTTTTATTAGTATTTTTAATTCATACAAAAATATACCCACGCTTGATTATAGCGTTCATGCATTTTTATACAAAAAAAAAGACGTGTGGCACTCGGGGACTGCCGCGGTAAAGCTATTGCATAGCATGCCTTAAAGCCACACCTCTGCGCCCGTCGGAGTGGGGAGCGTGAGGTTTTTTCGTTACGGAATTTCTCGATTCGGTCCCCGCGCTCAAGGCCCGCGATAGAAGCTATGCAATAGCTTAAAAAAAATGATCAAAAACAATTTCATACAGTTGTTAATTATAAAAGCAAAAGTATGTGTTGTCTTGATTTTGATATTTTTGATTTTATGGCATTCAAATGCTTTATAAAATATATAAACTTAGTCCCTTAGACACATAAAACTGATAAATTCGATCGCTCTGGCGGGTCACGAGTGGCTGAATTGGTCAAGCATCCACCCCGGTTTGGCGCGAAAGGATCCGGGTTCGAATCCCGCCTCGTGATTAATTTTTTTCTATTCTTTATAAATTGATATGTGTTATCTTTACAAATATCTTACAAATTATATATTTTAATGTTTTCAGGTTCAGTGGTCCCAGCGATATGCCTAGGTCTAGTATCATATACAACCAATGTAACAGTTGCTGTTATATGCTTTGTGACCGCCGTGGGAAGCCATGCTGCTGTGCATAGCGGATGGGTGGTAAGTTTATATTATGAACTAGCGGTCCGCCCCGGCTTCGCCCGTGGTACATATTTATGTTTTCTCTACATAAGAACCATCCTGGTACTTCAAGGTATATAATAAAAAAAGAATTATCGAAATCGGTCCACCCGTTCTCGAGTTATGCGCTTACCAACACATTTTGCGATTCATTTTTATATTATAGATAATTAATTTAATATGATAAACAAAAAGAACTTGATGAAATGGAGAATAAAAAAGTGCATTTGCGTGGCGAAAGCGTTCAAACTCTAAATAAATTAAATAAAAAGTTGAATGACAATAAACAAGTTAGAAGGTTTGATAAGATATCGATTTAAAATTAGTAAAGTTTCTTCCATGTTCCGAATTACTGGGTTAATGTGAAACCTAATTGTCTTATTTTATATGGATGATAGGAAGTTACAATGATTTGATTGCAAATATAACAATGGTTACCAAATAATCTCACAACTTTTCAAGATTGACTTTTCAAGATGATACGTAAAAATTAAGTAGGTACATACTTATGAATTTTCTAGTATACCTAAACAATTTCTCTGATGACATTTTTAGGAAACATAATAATAGAAAAATACTTTAAGCTAAAGCTAAAATTACACAAACCTAATTATTATTATTAAACGTTTCCAGGTAAATTACATAGATCTATCCCCAAACTACAGTGGTGTTCTGATGGCGATAGGAAACGGTATGGGCAACGGATTCGTGTTGGTGCTATCTACTTTTATATCCTTTATAGTAAAAGATGTGGTAAGTGTATTGATGATAACATTTTTAATAATCTAAACTAATAGAATAAAGAGAAGAAATTTTATTTTAAGTGTTAGCAATGTGTGTGAAAACCCGTGTGGTAAGGGCATGCATTATGTATACAACTGTTTCACCGATCGATTTTCTTTAGGGACAAGACAGAAGGCTGATCAGCCTTCTGTGTCCTGCCAGACTGGGACTTTTTTTTTTCTTCGTCTCCACCGGGAATCGAACCTAGGACCCCTCGGTTCTACGCTTTTGCGTCAACCCCTGTACCAAGGCGGCGATAGCAATGGATAATGGATAAATTCCCTTATCAGTCTGAAAGCTTGTCTTAATGAAATTGACTAGATTTAATCCACAGTTCAGGTTAGACGAGCGGATATTACTTTATTAATTGTATTTATTAAGGCCTGAAACTACTTTAAGGTTAACCGATTCTGAAAACATTTCTCCCGTGAGACCTACTTTATTTCCTGAGTTTTATAAACTGTAGGTTTTAGGTTTCATTATCACAATTACTTACCAAGTATCTTAAAACTATTTTTTATTTCATTATTATGAATATTATTTTTATGTTCACAGACGGACGTAGTTCAATGGAGGATGATGATGTTTATCATGGCCGGTTTCAACTTGCTTGGCAATACGATATTTTTCTTATTTTCATCAGCTGACGTACAACCATGGAATGATGACCACCATAAAGGTATATTAAAGTATATAAATCCCTATTTATATTAATAAGTAGGTATATTATAAATGCGAAATAAACTTTTATCTCTATGAATGTTAACGTCTCTCTCATACTAAACAGATTTTGATAAAACTTTGAACAGAAATAGAGTAAGATGCGGGAGAAGACAAAGGGTTTGCTGTTGTAAAATTTGTTGAGAGGTTGAGCTAGGAGCGGGTAAAAAAATAATGTTTTTCCAATTATTATGATTACGAGTTTTCATATACCTACTTAGAAATAGTAGTAGTATTTTTATTTTTACTTTATACAATTCAATTTGACATAAACATCGTACGCATCTTCCACTATAATATTCTCGCCGACCAAGACGGTCCAATAATAATATTAATTTTATATTTTTTTTACAATCCAAGTTATTCTTTTCAGAACCGGAAGAAATTAAACTGCAAACAGAAAAGGAAGGACTGAAAACTTTAGTTAATTAGATTTAAGTAATTAGTAAAATATATTTCTGTACATATTTAACTTTTGTTTCATTTTACCCTTGCGCCTATAATTTTGTATAAACAGTTACTTAAGACGATACACAAAAAAAAATCCACTGCTTGGCGAGCGGAGTCTAGCTCGCTATCGCGAACGCGGGTGTGCGCGAAGTCATTCTTGCAAACTCGCCGCGCTGCCGCTGGCCGACTCGGGACAAACATGTATGGAGTCGTCATACAGTTATAATATTGTTATACATTTATTTAATTGTTGATTTATTGGTTTTATTTTCTTGCTTATAAACAAATAAACTTCTTTTTACCAACTACTTAGACATTATTAATAATTATTATTACATATTTCGTAATGTTTACTTTATTACAAAATAGTACAGGTTATAAATAATCTTTAAAATAACAAAAAATATTGTTACTCTGAAAAAATGAAATGGTACTCAATAACGCGGACTACTGAATTGATTTAGATAGAATTTGATGCTGACGTAGATATTAAATCATGCCCAGAAATGAAAGGTACTATTTCTGAAAGAACTTATAAACCCTAATTCTTCTCAGTCAAAGTCAAGAGTGGAAGATATCACTAATACAGTAAAACTGATGCGAAACTTTGGATGTTAATTTGTATATTTTTTTGTTAGTTGTTACTTAATTACGTCAAGACTACATTACCAATTTTGATAAAATATAGCTAATTGCCTGGATTTACACATAGGATACTTTTTATCCGAACTGAACACTTCTGTGGGATAAAACAGGATTCACGATATAACCTAATTCCACGCGGGCAAAGCCGCGGTCGGAATGATATTTTTTTAAATAAAAAAATTGTTTAAAAAAAAAAACACAAAATATATTGACGCATGTATTTATTTTTTGCACTCTATTATAATTGTAATTATTCATTACAAATAATCAAAATAAAATAGCCAGAACAAAGTTAGGCCCTGGTAGGGTAGGTAGGCAGGTACAGCAATGTGAGACGAACACTGGCTTATTTATACCAATAATATTAAATTAAGTTTACTTTCTAACAACAAAAAAACATAATATTAGCTAATGTGAAAACGAATCAACCAATCATCCCACAACAATGAAATGTGCACACAAATATTCATCCAAATCGGTTCATGTGATTAGGAGGAGTGACTGCAGCGCCATCTTCCGGGCCCAATTGTGTTTCCAGATCACCCAGGAACTCAATTTAATATATGTACTTACACAAAATTTTTCGAAATGAAAACTCACATTACTATGTAAATATGAATATAAACCTGTTTTAGTACTAAGCAATTTCCCGCACAGGTGTAGTAAGTATAAATGAAATAAATATCAACATCAAATTCTTTATACAACATACTTATCTACCACCTACTAAGAAATGTAATTCTTGAAATTTTTTCGTATTTTTTTTTAAATATAATACTACTCCAATGAGCTCCTGTTCCATATTATGTCCACCATACTTCCACTAAGTTCACCATGATTTTTTATTTCTTTGCACTTTGTTGCTTTTTGCTAAAAATGGAATCATGCGATAAAACCAGTAGAGCGTTGATAACATATACATTTTTGACTGAATAAAGGTACTAACGAAGGAGTGGGTTCACATTGTGAACAGTCAGTGGGTTTATTTTCCTTCTGGATTCCGGATTTCTGAAAAGATTATCTATGCTATAAATGAAAAAACCTTACACATTCGTTATGTACTTAATACAGGGGTACATATCAAACATCGTCTATAATACAATTATCATCAAATTTAAAATAAAACCAACTTACTTCATTAATTTGTTCCAATTGTAAGCATTCTTTTTCCTCCAACCTTTATGTTTCTTCTTCTTATTTTCTTTATTGTCCCCATTTGTCTCATTTTGTCTTATCGTAATGTCACCCCTTTTTACGATTGCGCGAGCGACACAAGCTCCCCGTGTGACGGCCGTAGCGGGAATGACTCGTGCAGCGATCGGGGTAGGAAGGTACAGGGCGGCTCTCGCTATATTGGCTGGTCGCGCGCTAATTTCAAGTATTTCTTGTTTATTTCAAAACCATCGCATATTTCAAAATTCTAAATCGGTAGACGTATAGGTTGTATATTTTATAGTTAATATCCAAAAAGTCGTAACTTTACGTTTGTTATTTTGAAGATGCCAGAGATTAAAAAAAAATAACAATGAGAACTTTGTATTTTTTTTCTATCGAGAAAATATCATGGAATCATGTTTCTAAAACGGTAGACGTATTGTGTTACTATTGAACTTTCTTGTCAAGAATTTTCATCACGACAACTTTAATAATATAAAAATTACGAAGGTTTAAAAAGGGCCATAAATGTTAGAAAAATTAATTCATCACCTTAATATAAAACTTAGTACTTTTGATAACCAAATTAAATTTATTTGACTGATAGTTTTTGATACACAGACTATGCCTAGATATGCTTGCCTACTCATTTCAGTGTATGGCAAGCAGGTGTAAACAGATAAGTCATAATAGGTGAAAAAAAGCATACCTTGGCTTATTCTGTGTATAAAAAACTATAGGTCAAATAAATATCAATGGTGATGAAAAAAATCGATAAAAGTTAATTTAATTAAAAAAAAACAATGACCACTTTTCGATAGGCAAGCAATTATAGGCATATCTTAAATATAATATATAAATTTCATGTTACAATGTTTGTCCTCAATGGACTCCTAAACCACTTAACCGATTATAATAAAATTCGCACACCATGTGCAGTTCGATCCAACTTGAGAGATAGGATAGTTTAAACATGTAGGTACCACGGGCGAAGCCGGGGCGGACCGCTAGTTTGTTTATAAAAAATACGTCTCATCTGGCTATCAGATCGGTGAAGGACGATCTCCCACGGGCTCTCTTACAATTTAGTTTAAAGTTTGAAGTGATACTATTGGTTATCTACAAACACATTCCTCGTTGCACATCCTATAGCTCATTATTAGCGGAAAAGCTCTCTCATTCTTAAAACTTTGTTTGAAATAGCTGAATTTCCTTCTAAATAATACCATGTAATCAAATACATTGTATCTAGAATGATGGTAAACATTTTAATCAATGAAAAAGGAATCGAACATGGAACAACAACATCATTAATTTTAATGAAAAAAATTAAATCCTTGCACTGGAAATTGGATTGGATTATTACTATAGTCCAGGATCCTTCGCCCATTTTTGCACGTGATTACTATCAAGCTAATTTTCCGTGAGTAGCTTTATTTTGATGAGATGCCCAATAATTTCCTGTACGAAACTCTCGATTGTGGTAGCTAACAGAGGATAAAATGTGTTGATTTGATGGTTCTCAAATATTTATTAGGAAATTATTGGGCGTCCCATCAAAATAATCAAGCTACTCACGGAAAATTAGCTTGATAGTAATCAAGTGCAAAAATGGGCGATGGATCCTGAACTACTAGGTTATGATTGGTGAATAATTTTAATTTCAACAGTTCAACATCAAATAGAATTTATTCGCCCTAATCTAAACCAAATGTCGATTCCCTAACGATATTTTGTTATGCATTCGAGGAAACTATTGCAGTACCTGAATTGCTTTTAGAATTTCAAATTAATGCAGACGATGTATTCGTACAGTATTCCTTAATGGAAGAGTCGATAAGTCAAATGGACATTCAAATTTACAATTCTGTTCTTTAAAATTCACTCTGAAACTGGAAATAAAAATATTCAATTTGAAATAGCATATCAGTACCATGCTTTGTATTATTGTGAGGAGTATTTCACTGATTGCATTTCTTTAGGGGCATGTAGTAGGTGAACTTTCTTCAAACTTATTTATAAAGAGATCGAAACTAATGCATTTATTGAAGTGAAACTTCTTTATCGGGGTTGGAAAAAAATTAAGTGTAACATTTTTTCGTTACGCGTGACATTTTTCCGTTAAGCGCCATCTTTTTCTTATCCCTAACACGCGTGATTCGACGTATTTCTGTAAAGTTGCATATAGTAAATTATTTTTTGAAAAAATAGGGTCATAAAGAAGTTTCACTTCATACGTGTGTACACTAGTATACGCACACATTTTTTTTGTATTTGATTTGGTACAAATGGCTTCGCCCGTAGTACCTACATGTTTAAACTATCCTATCTCTCAATTTGGATCGAACTGCACATGGTGTGCGAATTTTATTATAATCGGTTAAGTGGTTTAGGAGTCCATTGAGGACAAACATTGTGACACGAGATTTATATATATTAAGATTTGTATCAAATAAAAATATTTTTTTTGTACTTATGGGTTTTGATACAACCTATTTAAAGTATTTCTACTATCAGTAGCCTTATGTGACATTGACTAAACGAAAGAGGAAGTTTTTATCAGTACAGATGGCCAGAAGACAAAAAATGACCATTTTTGCACTTACGAGGTATATTATACCAAACATCACAGATATAATATCTCGTAATAATATGATATTAGCTATTCGAAACACGTTTAATCGATCTATTGCAGTACGCTTATGTCAATTAGTATCGATAGCGGATTCTATTCCTTTGCGTTTTGACGTTTGTCTTGGCCCTCAGATCTTGTTTTCAAATCGATTTGTATGCTCATGTGATACCAATGATCTTATAGAAACTTATGGTTGCATTTGTCCAAACTCAAAATCAAAATACGTATTAAACAGATGAGTATATATCTTCTACAGCATTTTTAAAGGAGTTTCAAGAGAAGCAAGCTATTTTATTGTTTTTATCTATTAAAAAATCATGATGATGATAATTGTAATAAATAGTTACTAGATTTTCTTATTTACTTTAAACAGATTGTCCATTTTTTTACTGACGCAATGTACAAAATACAACGCAGTATAAAAAATTTTATCAATCAAAACGTAGTTACCCTTAGTACTAAAACAATAAAATAAACGGTAGCTGTTTGTCCAAGATAAGAGGAAGTCTTTAAATTGTGTCGCATTACTTATCAACGCATATTCTAAATAATTAGTTTCAAATAAACCTAAAATGCAAAATGCAAAAGAGGAACCGAAATCAGTGCAAGAGAAAGATGAATTTATAGTTGAGGACTCTAAATTTAAAGGTCAGTTTTTTTATTAGTTTATTCAAATCGGATTTGGCCCACTTCTGAATTCTTCAGGGGTGTAAATTTTGTGTATTTTACAAGCTGTAAAAATTTATAAAAAGTTTCAGTGTGAATCAAGTCATTAATGAAATTTTAATTTAAGGCAACTAAGCAATTAAGTATTTGTTAATATCAAAATTAGGAATGCAATGTAGAAATACCTAAGATAACGATCCAAATAGAAAGTAGAATTCAATCTAGGACACAGAAGTATAGACTTAACAAAATTTATTTATTCGGTTACTTTTTAATCAATATTATTAAAATAGGACAAGAAATAAATAAGTAAATAATTGGATATTCTTATTCGGTAATTTTTTAATGTCGAGAAAACTAAACTTATGCAAATTGTACAGACGTAATGACATGATGCATTGTTTATTTGTTACATGACGTTTAATATGATTGAGATCACATGATAAGTACAATTTTTATTCTTAGTAAGGTTTGTGAAGAATTAAATATCTTATCTTTATTGTCACTAAACCTTTTTAATCTTCTTATATATAAAAATGAATCGCAAAATGTGTTGGTAAGCGCATAACTCAAGAACGGCTGAACCGATTTCGATAATTCTTTTTTTATTATATTCCTTGAAGTACGAGGATGGTTCTTATGTAGAGAAAACGTAAATATTATGTACCACGGGCGAAGCCGGGGCGGACCGCTAGTATCTGATAAAGAAACGTCATTATGTATGTATTAATAAACCTCCCATATGCCTCTAATTTAATAGAGACCCTATAAAATGATCAATAGAGCTTCTTTTAAAAGACTAGCTGTGCCCTGCGGTTTTACCCGCATAGTTCCACTCCTGTTAGTCTTAGTGTGATGATATAATATAGCCTATAGCCTTCCTCGATAAATGAGCTATCTAACAGCGAAATATTTTTTTCAAATTGGGCCAGTAATTCTTGAGATTAGCGCGTTCAAACAAACAAATTCTTCATCTTTATAATATTAGTATAGATTTTTGTTAATACTATACATCTTATCTATAGGTCTGTCCCTCTTTATTATCATCTAGTATTCTATTTTCTTTTAAAGACTTTTATTTCAGTTTCAGATTGGGGATACAGACATAAGCAATGCATTCTACTATTCTTGGCTTTAACAACTGCTTACAGTATGAGGGCATGTATGGGCATGGCTCTTGTGGTCATGACGGACATAGAACCTCTTAATATATCCAATTCTACAGCTTCAAAACGAAGTATTAATGACAGTATTAGTGCAACATTAAATATAAGTGATATAGATTCTACAATTAATGGCACAAATGTTGAAAATGGTAAAGGAAACGGCTTTTTGCACAGCCTACTACTAATACCACCAGTAAGTATCTATACTAATATTATAAAGAGGAAAGCTTTGTATGTATGTATGTATGGTTTTCACGCATAAGATACTGGACCGATTTTGATGAAATTTGACACAGATAATCTTTAGACCCTGAGAAAGAACATAGGCTACCTTTTATTGCGAAATATGTACCACGGGCGAAGCCGGGGCGGACCGCTAGTAGTTAATAAATATGAATCATATTAAGCATATCTTTTAAATTACCAAGAATGTTATCAGATAATTTTTGATAACATTTTATTTATACAATGTTAATTCAGTAGTAATTCAATTCTTTCATTCTATCTTTATCTGAAAATTTGATGGGTTCTTTTATATTTTTAATATAAATATTAGTATAACTACTTACATTTACAAAAAATTTTGTTTGTTTATATTATTACATACTCAGAAGTTACGTTATCTTGGAATGTTAAATATTTGTTGATTTAAAAAACCAACATTTAGATTTCTATAAAAATTTAAAGAATAAAAAAAGTTAGATCACGACAACCAAATCGGGGCAACGCCTAGCCTCTTATAGATGTTATATTAAATTAAACTTAATTTATATGTATATGTTATTCCCACAACCATCCCTAAAATTTTGAATAGATGGCGTATCAAAGAAAACTTCAGTATACCCATAAATTTCTATATTACCTTTCAGTATCCAACCTTCCAATGGAACAAGAAGATCCAGGACACCGTACAGTCCTCTTTCTTCTGGGGTTACATGCTCACTCAGATACCTGCTGGCACACTTGCTCATCATTTTGGCGCCAAATATTTGTTGACTGCAGCATTATTGATAAATGGTGTTATATCGTTTTGTTTGCCGTGGGCAGCGCTTTATGTAAGTATAATATTATACATTTTTTGGCTGTGTCAGTAAGCAAAAATTCATATAATTTTCGTATGATTTAGGCTAGCATTATGTATAGGTTACTTCATAAGGGGTGGTAAAATAATTTAATGAATCAATCTGGTACCTGTTACGCTTTAATTATTAAGCTGCTTCTATCGCGGGCCTTGAGCGCGGGGACCGAATCTAGAAATTCCGTAATGAAAAAACCTCACGCTCCCCACTCCGATGGGCGCGGAGGTGTGACTTGAATGCATAGCATGCAATAGCTCTACCGCGGCAGTCCCCGACCCGTCCGATTAGGGCCCTTCTGGCCTCCTCCACTCAAGCGACAGCTCAAGCCGAGGTTCGTGGTCCCCGTCAAGGGGGGACGCCCTTGTGCATGTCGCTACCAGGGTGAACCTTCAGTTCACCCCCGCGTCCGCGTTAAAATGTAGAAGCCCTTCTGGCTAACATTGAGAGACACCACACAAAAAAAAAAGGCAGTCCCCGAGTGCCACACGTCTTTTTTAATATTTTTAAATATTACAAATACATAAAATATAGCCTTGATTTGATTAAAAGACCCTAAAAAAGTTACCTCAGTTCATTCATTTTGTTAATTAAATCTTTAAGGGAAAATAACTAGATGATGTTGGTGTCTTAATTGTAGTTTGCTCATTATTTTTACAGGGAGGATGGGTGTTAACAGGAATATTTCGATTTGTACAAGGACTGAGCCAAGCCTGCATAATACCAGGAATGCATACTATGTTTGGTAAATGGGCGCCTCTGGAAGAAAGAGGCAGGATGGCTGCTTTTGCATATGGCGGTACGTTATTGGAAATAATAATATTATAAGAATAGAAAATATTACGTTTAATTACAGTTCTATCATAACGTGACCCACTCCCAAGTTAATATAAGCTTTTCCTTTGAAAACATTTTGAAAAACAACAACGAGGGACGAGAATTGAATCTTCAGTAATGAAGATCCGAATGTGTGGTTGTTTATCTTCTTGGACCACTCTAGCCCAGTCATATTAGGGGTTTCACCTCGGAATGAAAGATAATAAGCTGGAAATTGGTAAAAACCTTTGTTTTGGTACCCTAAATATTGTCTCAAAAGTCACAAATGCTATCGTGTCCGCGTCTTAAGATATTGAAGGTCAAAGGTCACAAAAAACGATTTTTCGCGAATATCTCGGTTCCTATTGCTTAAATGATATTTTCACCTATTATAAAAGTTGGAGAGTATAAAATTCTCTACAACTTTTATCTAAACTTTTTTTTTATACGATCAACCGTTTTTGCGGTAGAGCGCGAAGAGTGCGCAGCGTACAGTCATATATGAGCTAATGGGGGGTCAAGCGTGAGTTACGGTTATCAGTACGTTGTATAAAGTCAATTATTGACAAAAAAATTATAATTATTAAGCAATTATTCAATTATAGTATATTATTAATTCTGGATTATCTATTTTAGTTATATTTTAAAATAAAACGACATTATATATGTTTCCTTTAAAACGTGTAAATTTTTAAATACTTATATAACTGGAAATACTTGTCCCTACCCTATGATCATTTCTATTTATAGCCGATTTAAAAAAAGAAAAAAAAGTGTTACTAGAGCATTGGAGAAAATTACCAATTTGGATAAACTGGTGGAAGTATTTCAACAAGAAAACTGCCCCGTACAAACTTTATTTTAAAATGGAGTGCGCATCTTTTTGGCATTATATAATGCTCCAGAATCTGAGGACAACCTTGATTATTTCCGCTACACGCAATTCATCAAATTAACAAAACTAAATAAACCTGTACAATTGTCAACACTTCCACCAACAAGTGTAGCAGCCCGTCAACATATCAATCTCATAATATTATAAATGCGAAAGTAACTCTGTCTGTCTGTCTGTTACTCAATCACGCCTAAACTACTGAACCAATTTACATGAAATTTGGTATGGAGATATTTTGATACCCGAGAAAGGACATAGGCTACTTTTTATTGCGAAATATGTACCACGGGCGAAGCCGGGGCGGCCCGCTAGTGAAAAATAAAGATATATCTAAAATATATTTCCTTACTGTCTTTTTATTTTAAAATATAACTAAAATAGATAATCCAGAATTAATAATATACTATAGCTGAATAATTAAATATAATAATTAAGAATAAGTACAAAATAATGGGCATTGCTTAATAATTATAATTTTTTTAATTATAACCGTAACTCACGCTTGACCCTGCATTAGCTCATATATGACTGTACGCTGCGCACTCTTCGCGCTCTACCGCAAAAACGGTTGATCGTATAAAAAAAAAGTTTAGTCAAAAGTTGTAGAGAATTTTATACTCTCCAACTTTCATAATAGGTGAAAATATCATTTAAGCAATAGGAACCGAGATATTCACGAAAAATCGTTTTTTGTGACCTTTGACCTTCAATATCTTAAGACGCGGACACGATAGCATTTGTGACTTTTGAGACAATATTTAGGGTAACAAAACAAAGGTTTTTACCAATTTCCAGCTTATTATCTTTCATTCCGAGGTTGACCCCTTTTTTTACCTAATTTCACTGGGCTACTCGAGTAAAGCCACGGGTAATAGCCAGTATACAATAAACTTAATTATAAAACACTAGCTTTCCACCCGCAGCTTCGCCCGCGCAGTCATAGAAAAACCCGCATAGTTCCCGTTCCCGTGGGATTTCCGGGATAAAACCTATTTCCCGGGTTAAAAAGTAGCCTATGTCCTTTCTTGGATATCAAAATATCTCTATACCAAATTTCATGCAAATTGGTTCAGTAGTTATGGCGTGATTGAGTAACAGACAGACAGACAGAGTTACTTTCGCATTTATAATATTAGTATGGATTGATCCACTTGTTAGCAACACTATTAATTTTGCTTTGTCATTTTAGGACAAGCGCTGGGGGCAGTATTAGGATTCCCTGTTACCGGTTTTATTTCATCCACTTTCCTCGGTTGGCCTGGTATATTTCGTTTCTATGGAATGCTTGTCGGTTTGGTTGGAGGTTTGCTTTGGTGGCTCGGAGCTGATAGTCCTGCTAAACATAAATATATATCTGCAGCAGAGAGGCATTATATTGAAACCTCTTTGGGCCAAGTTGGTGATGCGGGAAAGGTTAGATCATTGATTATTGTTGTTTATGTGTAACAATTAAAATATAAGGACTTCTTACAATTGTCTTGTGAATTTATGTAGAACTAGCTTACCGCCCGCGGCTTCGCCCGCGTTTGCAAAGGAAAACCCGCATAGTTCCCGTTCCCGTGGGATTTCCGGGATAAAAACTATCCTATGTGTTAATCCAAGTTACCCTCTATTAATGTGTGCTAAATTTCATTGTAATCGGTTCAGTAGTTTTTACGTGAAAGAGTAACAAACATCCATACATCCATATATCCATAGATAGAATTGCTTCGAGAAGGCTTTGTTATGTAAGTTACGTAAATACTGCTTTCTTTATGTTTTCAGAAAAAGCAAGCGGTTCCATGGTCGAAGATTCTACGCTGTCGTGGTCTTTATGCGATTATGCTAGCCCATATTGGTCAGACTTGGTGCCAGTTAACACTTTTTACAGAAGTTCCAGCTTACATGGACAAAGTCATGGGAGTCAATATAAAAGCGGTAATTGTAGATTATAATCATTATTATGTAACACTTCAAATGTAATAGATCTGTTATGTAATAACGTTAGAAGATTCATAGCGAAGTGAATAAAGACTAATAAGAAATCAAATAGTTTATCATAAAATCAATCACTCAATAAAACGTAAGGAATTAAAATGAGTCGAAACAAGACTTCCATACTTTGAACAAAATTAAGTTCGAGAGTAGGAAAAAGCTAAAAGCATTGCCTTTTCGGCAATTAATAATTATCCAACCCCTGATTAATTTGTATTGTATTTTTTTTCAGAATGGATTACTCTCAGCCCTTCCATTTCTGCTTATGTGGTTCACAAACTTCTTCTTCAGCTGGCTGTCAGACATGCTTATTGTCAAAAAAGTGTTTAGTGTTACCGTTGCCAGAAAAGTCGCTAATTGTACAGGTAATTTCAATTTCCTTGATCACTTGATCAGTCTGTCTTACTTAAATATTTATTTTGAATTGTTCCAATGACAGGTGTTCCCCTTGTCTCATGAATGTATTTTATTCATTTATTTTAGGAGCAATACAATGTATATATTTATTTATTTTAGGAGCAATACCGGCGTCAATATGTTTTGTGTTATTAGCGCATTCCTCAAAGGACATTTATGCTGTAGAGGCGTTATTGTGTATCATCTGCTCATTCAAAATTGCTTGCACAGTTGGATTTCAAGTAAGTAACTATTAGTTAGAAACAATCTAACGACACTATACCTATCGATAAACTATGGTTTCTATTTAATCATTTCTTTTTCTTTTATAATACATAATAGTACCTAAATAAAAGACGTGTGGCACTCGGGGACTGCCGCGGTAAAGCTATTGCATGCTATGCCTTCAAGCCACACCTCCGTGCCCGTCGGAGTGGGGAGCGTGAGGTTTTTTCGTTACGGAATTTCTGGATTCGGTCCCCGCGCTCAAGACCCGCGATAGAAGCTATGCAATATCTAAATAATAAATTAACCCTCATAGGAGTTCCATGTCCTTTCAGTGGAAATATTTTATAATATGGGATGATGATGATGATGATGAAATATTTCAAATTAATGATGCGCTTGCTATTTTCAGGTAAATCATATTGATATATCTCCCAACTTTTCGGGAACGATGATGGGCATGACAAATTTTGTTGCAAATTTATTTGGTTCAGTTGCACCGTTGGTAGCTGGCTTCATCTTGACAGATGTGGTATGTTTCTTTCATTTTCTTTCGATATTTTTTTTCATTTCAAATAATGTAAGTATTTTAAATGCCCCTTTTTAAGTTGCGATGGAATGAAAATAATAGTAATTTTATTGAGATTAAAGAATTATTTCACAGTCTCTATAATTTTTATTCTCTGACACCAAAGGAACTACTTTATAAGAAGACAAGACAAAAACTTCGTTACCTAATTTAATTATAATACAAATTCACCTTTATTTTTAGACTGACGAATATTTATGGAGAAAAGTATTCTACCTAGCAGCGATTATTTATTTTTCAACAAATGCTGCTTACGTCATCATGGGAACTGGAGAACTCGCAGACTGGAATGAACCTGAGGAAGAAAAAGATCTTCCAGAAATGGAAAAAATGATGAATGAAAAGGAATTAGAAAATAAATAAATTATTCTAGATAAATTATAGTTATTAAATGATTGAAATTAGATATGAAATTATAATAATTAGTTCTTACTGTGATAGTAGCTATAGTTATGTTATAGTTTAGATTGTTTAGTAGGTAAATAGATTATAAAATATTTGTTTTTGCTTTTTGAATAAAGTTTATTTTATTTATTCGACATTTGATTATTATTCCCTAATTTATTATCTCTATGTTTTCGTTTAACATTAGGTAGGTATATTGAATGAAAGATTTCATTCAGCATCTTATTCAAATAAAAGAGATAATTAATAAGAATAATTTTGGAAACAAGTAGCTTAAACGTATAAGGAAAATAAATAAGGAAGCAATAACTTATCTCAAACAAAAATTTGTTTAACACAAACTAAATAAACGGATAGACAGACGCAGTGATAAATCCAAATTAAGAATAAAACAAATATAAAACAATGTTACGTAAATCAATGCGCAAAATATTATGGTGTTTTATGTTTGTTTATTTAATTTTTCCATAACACTTATCTTTTCGGTATCTCTAGTTATTTTAAAACAAATGAAATAAAAGAAAATATTGTGAAATATAAGATAATATGGTAAAAATATATGGTGTTTCAGCGTGCAATAATATACGGTTAATGACGACAAATGTCTTAAAATGTAAAGTGGAAAGAATCGGCTATGATAAAAATCCACATCATTACTATCTATAAATATATCAAATACTGCCTTAAGCTGGCTACTCACGTACCTGTTGTAGGGGCAATATTGGAATTGCATAGCAGGGGCAATTTAGAGAACAGCTGAAATTGCTCCGACCGCGGTGCATTCGAGATTCTTCCAATATTGCCCCTGCAGGTACGTGAGTAGCCGGCTTTAAATAACATAAAATTGTAGGTATATCCAAAACATTACTAACTTTGATATTACAATATAGTTTTGCCGTACCTATATAGAAGAGCGTTTATAAATACATCTGACAGACAGAAATTAACGTCGTAAGTGGTCGTAAGTTCAAGATCCTCTCATTTGTTGAATGCTAAATATAGCAATGTTTATTTTGCCCTCTGTTCATTGTTCATCACTATGAAAATAGAGTTTATAAATAGATCTAGATGAAATTAAACTAACAGGTTCAAGATCCTTCTGAATTTTATTAAAATAAATAGAGAGTAGAAATCATAATATAAATAAACGACTAATAATTTTAATACTAGCTTTACGTCCACGGCTTCACCCGCGTAGTCATAGGAAAATTCGCATAGTTCCCGTCCCGTAGGATTTACGATAAAAATTTTACCATGTCCTTTTCCAGATTTGAAATTATATTTGCATCAATATTGGTTCAATTCGGTTCAGTGGTTTATGCGTGAAGAAGAGACTCAAAAACAGACGGACAGACTTTACAATTTTTTATATCAGTAGGGATATAGGTATTATATAAATTATTAAAGAACAGAAAAAATTCGATCCCGAGGTGGAATTCGAATCCGCGTCACACGCGATCCTGGCAGAGAAATTGAATAAAAAAATATACAGTGTGTCCCAAGAAGTATGGATGAAATGAAGCCAGGAGGAAGAGGACCTAAAGGGCTATCCGAATCACCCCCATGTATGTACGAAAAATCGCATAAAATACATGGGGGTGATTCGGATAGCCCTCTAGGTCCTCTACCTCCTGGCTTCAGTTCATCCATACTTCTTGGGTCACCCTGTATTTATAAAGCATTTGAATGATATAAAAACTAAAATATCAAATTAGTAGGGAAAGTTCAATATCCTCCGATACCTTACACACGCTATCTCATTATCCCAGTCTGAGAAGTTAAATTCAAATGAGGTAATTCTTGTTTTAAGACCCAATGAAAACACTTGATGTATAAAAGATTCAATTTTAGATTAGCTGAGTCAAAAACATTTAATCGCGATCGTTAAAAAATGATTTCACATTGTTCTCTTGGTGGTTTTAAGACCTTATGTATCTAGATAATACATATTTTATTTTGCAGTAAAACTGTTTTTGTGAAGACTTGTTGTTTCACTTTTATTTGATTCTTGAAAGACTTTATTCAATTTAAATTCATCTTGTAACAGTGGAGATAAATCAGATCTTTTATTCTAGGTATAATTCGATTTTCCTTATTATTTTTTTTGCTGATCATTAAACTCATAGGTAATAGATAAAACATGATGCTTTATCAATTTAATCACTGCATTAAAAATACGCTACGAATTGAAAAATGAACCTCCTTTCTTGGAACATCGGTTAAAAATAAAAGACTTAGAACATTAATCTTAAAAGAATCTTTAATCTTATAGATTTTAGATAAAGCGTATTTCCAAAATGTCTTCCACGTGTATCATGATTTTCAACCTGTAAACATTAATCAAATTTATGCGCCTACATAAAATGTTAAGCAACATTTACCACACGTGTTTTATGAAGTGTCGTTAAAAAATTAAACGCTTCGAATGCCCTCGGCTACCCTTTTAGCTCTAATGAAATTCCGATGTTTGAAATAATTTATTGTTTCCTATATTTCTGTGCTTCTCTCTTATTGTTGGAAACGAAAGATTTCAATGAAATTCATTATAAGAAGTTAAGAACCAAGTCTGAAAGAAATAGATCGAGTGAACATGATTTTTTTCTTTTTAACCCTTTCAAATTGGTAAAACAAATTAATATACCTATAATAAACCAAATCTTAATAAAGTTTGTAAATAGATATTTCTCTATGATAAAAAGACTGTGTGTGACGTGATACTATAATTCTCGGGATTTTAAAAATACTTAATTTGGTACTTACCAAGTACCTACAGTTTATTTATAAACATAACTATAAAAAAAGACGAGTGGCACTCGGGGACTGCCGCGGTAAAGCTATTGCATGCTATGCCTTCAAGCCACACCTCCGTGCCCGTCGGAGTGGGGAGCGTGAGGTTTTTTCGTTACTAAATTTCTGGATTCGGTCCCCGCGCTCAAGGCCCGCGATAGAAGCTATGCAATAGCTTAAAATTAATTACAGAAATAATCTAGATTGTGACGTCATCACAATATTCCCTGCGCCATCTTGAAATTATTAAAGCAGTTTTATTTTGATACTGTCGCCGCAAAGAACGTTTCTTGACAAATTAGCAAAAAAGCAGTTTTGTATAAAAATAAATTCTTGGCTAAGACAATATTTTAGTTTTTAATCTTAGTTGAAAATAACAAGAAAATATCTGATGCTTGAAACCAATTTATGTTTTTAGTTTATTTAGCTTAGCTTTCAATTAAAACGGAATTATTATTACAAGAAAATTGATTTTTTGAATAAAATAATATGTTCATGCTTCTTTATGAATAGGTATAATTATTTATTTATTTAGCCAAACCAACAGTAAATACATAGAAATCTTGCGAGCTTAAATCTAGAAATATATAAATGTTAAGGATGTATATTAGGGTGGAGTGATAATGTATGAAAGAAATATTTTTTTGTTTTTTTCAAACGGCATAGCGACAGAAAGGTGCCTTTTAATGAGTGAATTCAGCATACAAAATATTGTTTACCTGTCTTGATGTTTTGAGGTGCCCCAACCCAATTGAAAATTAGAAAAATATGATTTTTTCGCAAACTTTGATTTCTTTTTTAATCAAAGTATTTTTATGGCCGTCAAGTCTATTATATATAACAAACTTCTTCGTGATACAGTAAATAATAGCCTGATTAGTTGTTTTAACGTATTACATTAATGAAAATGATATTATAGAGGAATTAAAATATCAGAAATAAGTAATTATTTAGTACTAGTTGCGCTCGCGGTTGCCTCGCGGTTTCACCCGCGTGGCTCCGCTCCTGTTAAACTAAGCGTAATGATATATAACCTATAGTCTTCCTCGATAAATGGGCTATCTAACACCGAAAGAACTTTTCAAATCGGACCAGTAGTTCTTGAGATTAACGCGTTCAAACAAACAATATCTTCAGCTTTATAATATTAGTATAGATTATAATATTAGTATAGATAACGCTGTTTTTTTTACAAAATTAGGCATTAGCAGTCGTGATACTGATGCTCTTGCCATTATAAAATCATTTTGTTTACTTTTTCAGCAAACTGCACTTGAAGCTTATGTCACCAATTTGATAATATGCTTTACGGCCTGGGCAAGGCATAGAAAATCTTTGATATTCTGAAACGTAGTCAAACCGCTTTTCACGATGTCTTTTAAGGTTTCTTCAGATAAATTAGAAGTCAGAGGCTCAGTTTTCTTACATTCTTGCCACATAGTTAAGTCGGTATAATCTTTTGAGCAAGTACAAGAGAGTTAAAAAAAATGCATTTGCAACTTCAAATATCAAATAACCTTTGGTACTGAGTGACAAAATACTTCAGCTATCTTTTCTTGTTCTTTTTTGTTAGTTTGTCGGTCTTGATAAGGTTTTAATAAGCGTCTATATTCATCGAATATGGTGTGTCGAATAAGTTGTAGTACTCTATTAAAGCTAATAGTGGGAAGCGATGCTTTTCGCCACACATCATTTCCGTAGCTAATCTTTCGGATAAATCATGAATTTTGTTATTTTATCAGGTTTAAATTCATATCTAATAAATAAGTAATAGTTTCTTAGCATCAGTATAAGTTGGTAATTGAGACACTGGGTACTTCTCTGGCAAACAAAATACAGGACAACATGTCGTTTGTCGTATTTTGACTTGCAACACTTTACTGTAACAAAGCGAAATTATAGATAGAACTCTCATCAAAAATATTAAATTATGATCTTAATTGTATTTACGTGTAAAATGAAATTAAGAAATATTACTAACATTAATGTTATTTCCTTAACGGCACTGTTTAAAATCAACGTTTCCTACAATAAGTGACATATCACACTAGCGGATTGCGAGCGGTTTCAAAGCGGAGCGGGTGCGCAACGAATACGTTGCGGTTGCGCAGCGAATTCGTTGCGGACGCGTGGCAGATGCGCAACGTTTACGTCGCAGTCATGTACACTCATTAACAAAATGGAATCCGTGCTGGTTGTTACTTATAACTTGTGATAGTATAATAATTATGAGATCATTATTTTTTACGAGTTTCATAACATGTTAATGTTTAGGGTATTGTTTTATCTATTAAATCTTGGTCGAAATGCAATCAGATAACTTAATTGCTCATTAAGAAAGTTCATTAGTGAAATAAATGTTAAAGCTCCTTAACTAAAACAGGGCTATCTTATTATTAGATAAATAGCAGTGAATAGAAAATTTTATCAAGCAACCAGCAACTCACTATCACTTTGCTCATAATTAGGTTCACAAAATCTCTTTATAACATACGTTGCTATGGGAGAGATTATACTGGTCAGTCGTTACATACTTTTGGAATGTATGGTACATTCTAAAAGTCCTAGTAATTCAATTTTATAGCACCTTTTTTTAACAACTCCAGTTGTTATTACATCTTTAGTTAACTGTTAAGTAAGTGCATTTCCACAGTACGGTTAAAAAATTGAGTGCTACAGAAACGATGGAAATATTGAATGGAAGTTAGGCAAGGCGGAAGGGCTGGCTTTTGTGCGAGAGTATACAAAATGACGCGTCCGCAACGAATTCGCTGCGCAACCGCGGCGTGTTCGTTGCGCGCCCGCAACGTATTCGTTGCGCACCCGCTCCGCTTTGAAACCGCTCGCAATCCGCTAGTGTGATATGTCACTAAGAGTCGGCGCAAACGGGCCACCGACCAGAGCCACTGGTAGCCAGCGATAGCCACTTTTTTATATATTGAAATATTATGTATTCTGTGTCTTCCCCTTGGCAACCAACGAGATAACACAGAATCTGATTTAGCGTTAATTTGTCAAAATTAAACTTTAATGATTTTCGACTAAATTTTTTGAATTTCTGAAAGTTCATGATGTTGGGGGCACCTCTAAATGTATCATCTGCAAAGTATAATTTTGCATGTGTATTTATGAGCAATAATGACATCTTTTTACAGGTATGCCGAAACGAAAATGAAAAAAAATATTTTTCACTCCACCCTAATGTATATATCCACCAATTATAGGTAAGGACAAATTAATAATATAAATAAAACGAACTTAACTTTCATCAACTATACCATTTCATTTCACTACATTTTTTCAAATAGGTACTCACATAGTAAAAAAAGAGCGTGTGTGCCAAGCACACGCGTCAGAAGTGAAACTTCTTCGGCAAGATTCAAATACATATACTAAACTAGCTTTCCACCCGCGGCTTCGTCCGCGAAGTCAAAGAAAAAACCCGCATAGTTCCCGTTCCCGTGGGATTTCCGGGATAAAACCTATCCTATGTCCCGGGGTAAAAAGTAGCCTATGTCCTTTCTCGGGTATCAAAATAGGTAACTCTATACGAAATTTCATGCAAATTGGTTCAGTAGTTAAGGCGTGATTAAGTAACAGACAGACAGACAGAGTTACTTTCGCATTTAATTTCACAGTATTGCCATGACGCGACCTTGAAATTTAACTCTCAACGCGCATAAATAAGTTTCACTTCAAAATCTAACACACAAACATACATACATTTCACTTAATTTCTGTACCCTTAGTAGCTGTCTACAACAGGAGCTATTTTCAATTCAAGATGGATAGCCTGTCACGTCCTATCTCTTTCCGAATAAATTATATCATCCCTCAATTCTTATAAAAAGGGAAGCGAAAAAGCCCTTTTCAAAACCAACGGATGCTTTTATGAACTAGCTTTTTCCCCGGTACCTGTTCAATTTCGGGAGTCATGTGACAGACAACCTAACGAATTTTAAGCAGTTAATTATATTAGTAACGGTAAACATATTAGTAACGACTAAGGAAAACGGGTTTCATTTTTATATAATATACTAGCGGTCCGCCCCGGCTTCGCCCGTGGTACATATTTACGTTT
>CAJQZN010036083.1:5117-18851 GCA_907164685.1 Colias eurytheme | reverse complement strand
CGCGATTTTTGCAAACGAAACTCCACTGAGAGTCCGGTCTATATGCAATATATGCTGCTCTATATGTAAATTATAAACGTACTATCACAGATAAGTAACAAATAATAATATAATACTCTGTTTTATGTATAACATACACATAATACAACATACCATTTCATGCTTCAGGGCTTCTACAACGTTCTCTATGGAATACCAAAAATATACGGTTTATTCACTTGTTAATTGTTCATATCGGTGCTTGCTATAAATAACAGGAAATTCATAATGACATCATACATGGAACTTAGTGCTTACATTGCATTGGAAACATTTGATGAACAGATTTTTACGGTCTCTGTTATGGTGTCGACACACCTCATAGCAGTAAAGGTTTTTGAAAATAGATTCCCGTTATAGAATAAAATGAATCGGGTATTTGTCCTGGCCATCTTGATTTTGTCGGATTATAAATAATGCGAAAGAATTATAAAACATATTTCTTGATTACAATTATCATCCCCTACCGGTGCATTTACACCAAACGAACATAGAGCTAGAGCTAGAGCAAAGGCATTCTTTCGTGAATCGTGATCATTTAGTGTAAACGAAAACTCATATTAAGTATTGTTCAGTATTAAAACATTGCATAAAATCTTATCGAATGCACTAAGAAGTAAGAACAACGAAAGAATGCTCTACACCTGTTTACTCTAAAATAATTTGACATAGTGGGGCTAGAAGGAGCATTCGCTCGTTTGATGTGTAATCGTATTCATATTTAAAATGATATGATATATCCGAATATATCGTATACAGTATACACGTTATTACGTGGTCTAATTTTAGTCTTCTTTGCTTTTAAAATGAACAAACGAAAACGATGGCATTATAATTCAAGCGATACAATTTAACTTTTTATATCTTAATAATATTATAATGATCAGATTGCGTCGCGTCGTGGCATTTCTTCATAACCACACAGAATAATAACTAGTAGCTAGATAACCATAACACGAATTTTGCGTAATTTTTCGCTCAATAAAAGATTTCGGGTTTTTGAGCGTAACATAATATTATATAAATTTATATTTATAGATCATTTGAATGCCATAAAACAAAAAATATCAAATTCTACTATAATATTATATAGGAATATATATAATACCTACCTAATAGGAAGTATGAAAGTCTTTCAATATAATTGAGATGTACACATATTGTGTTAAGAAAATTATAGGAAAGCCTACTAAGTTAAATACTAATTAATCTCCACTTAGTAATACCTTAATCCTATTGGTTTGCAATATAAGAACATTATAATATGGATCGATATCACAGGCACAGAATACATAATAGTTGCTAAACGCTATCACAGGGTAATCAATAATCGATATGAGCTTTACTTCATGATAAACTGTAATATGCGAAAATTGAGATAGAATATAGGATTTTGGATATTAATTACCTATTAGGTTATTTCCGGTGAAAAAATTTATGATACAATTCATTATCTCGCACGTATTGTAATTTGCGATATTATAGTTGTTCACAATACATAATAAGATTAAATTCGTTTTCCTATTTTTGACAAAATTCTTTTATTAATGTAAATATTATCTAGAGCTGCCTACCGGTACATTTTATAAAATTTAATCAACTTGGGTAGGTATTGACTATTGAGACAACACAACAAGTTAAATTTCCAATATATTTTAGTACAACATATGTACTTATAAAACATCTTCCAATCTTGACGTTAGAGTATTTGAACAATTAAATGATTATCTTTAGATTTACATATTATTACAAGTATTATTTTTTTATCAGAAAAATCAATAATGCAAATTTGATAAGAGCACAGATAATAAACAAATAAGATCTAGGTGCTATTGTTAAAAGGTTTCCTCATGGCATTGATTTATTGAAGTGAAACTTCTTTATCGGGGTTGGACCAAAATTTAGTGTAACATTTTTGCGTTACGCCGTAGGTACGCGTGACATTTTTGCGTTACGCCGTACGCGTGACATTTTTGCGTTACGCCATCCTACTCGTGACATTTTTAAGGTCATAAAGAAGTTTCACTTCTTACGTGTGTACTCTAGTACACGCATACATTTTTTTTTATATGGCGCCTCAGTCTACGAAAAAACACATCTTGCCTAATTTTATTGCCCTTGAATTTAGATTTAGAGTACGTTGACCGCCACTCTAATAATTTATTATAATTAACCATCCTCTTCTAATTAATAAGATTAGCTATATATCCGTCCTTGTCATTGGCATATTAATTCAAGATAAAACTTTGTTTGTCCTTGTCTAGAGATTATCAAGAATATTGTGTCTGATAAAACTAATGTTGATTTTACATTACTGATAATAATGATAGGTATATAAAAGTTATTCAACTTTGGCACGACCTAAATAGTTTATTTGCAATGTTTATATTTTTTTAATCTATATCAGTAACTAGTAACTACAGTTTGATGTTTAACTACTGATGTTTAACTACCGTTTTTTTAAACATAGTATTTTTTGTTTCAGGTTTTTACTGCCCTGAAATGTACGAAGCAGAAAGACTTTAATGTCAAAAAGAGAGACGTCGTTTAATAAAAAAACGCGCGATAACTTTGAAAGTGTATTTTTTAATAGATTGAAATCGAGGACTAGCCGGTCCTTGATGAACTCGTCAACTTACAATCCCTGCACAATCACTCTTTGTATATCGAAGAGGCCCTGTCGCTATTCTGCAAGAGATCCTAGATTAAGACATTGGTCGAGAGAACTAATCGTCTCCTCTACTTAAACGGACTCCGGCATTTCCTTATTGAAAGCAATTTGCATCTTCCAAGGAAGATCAGGATTTGAAGTACGTACTTAATACCGTACTTAAAACGCGTGGGATGGAAACGGAAAGAACCTACGCAAATGGAATTCCAGGTAAAGATAAAGGTATCCACAATGAACATAAAGTTCCGTCTGAAGAGGAGACGACTACGTCGCCGCTTTTAGTCAAGAACGATATCAAGTTCATCGACTCTGTACATGACAGCAAGCTTGATGTGAGAGATTCGGATAAGGCCAACGATCTGAACACTGTGAATTCGATTAAAACGGATGATGTTAAGAAGGACAATCTGATAGTAGCGTATAGCAAAGATGATGACGATGCGAAGTCGACGAATGAGAGAGTCAAGTTCTTGGGTTTGGGTGACGCTGACAGTATTTGTTCGAGCAAGCATTCAGTCGAACAAGAGCCACAGATACCGGACGGGGGATGGGGCTGGGTGGTCGTAGTTGCCTCTTTTCTCATTGCCACTGTGGCTGACGGCTTAGCTTTCTCATATGGCTTATTGCAGATCAAGTTCGTGGATTTCTTCGAAGCGAGTGAAGCAAAAACGTCATTGATTGGAAGTCTCTTTATATCGGTGCCGCTTATAGCTGGGCCGATAATGAGTGCGCTCGTTGATAGATATGGATGCAAGAAAATGACTATGGTCGGTGGGGTGTTCTCTACGGTTGGATTTGTGGCTGCTTCATACAGTAATACTGTAGAAGCACTGTATATTACGTACGGTCTTATTGCAGGATTGGGTATGGGTCTGTTGTATGTTACTGCTGTTGTGTCTATAGCGTACTGGTTTGAAAAGCGACGTAATCTCGCCGTCGGTTTAGGATCATGCGGTGTTGGATTCGGTACGTTTGTGTATTCGCCTCTGACTACTTATTTATTAGACGAGTATGGATGGAGAGGCACGTTATTGCTACTAGCTGGCACTGTACTTAATGTATGTGTTTGTGGAGCTGTCATGAGAGACCCCGAATGGTTGATTTTGGAGCAGAAAAAACAGAGGAAACTTAGTAAATCAAAGAGAGCGTCAAGTTCTACATCTATCTCAGGAAGATCAGCTAGGTCGGGTGGTGGGGAATCCAATTACCCTGGTGCTGAAGAATTGAAGTCAATGATAAAAAGTGGTGAAACCCCTGAGGATATTCTCATGGCTTTGGTTGCTTCTATAGCTGAAGCAGAAAATGTTGAAGAAATAACAAAGAGAAACGCTGATTTGTCACAAATACAAAAGGGAAGCTCTGTTATTAATCTACCTACATTTTTACGTCAACACGAGAAGGTATATATTAACAAATTAATTATTAAACAATGATATGTAACCATCAATACAATGATTTATATAATTTATTTTATTTTCAGGTGCCAATTGAAGTATTAGATCAACTTAAAACAAACGAACGCCTCTACAATATTGTATTACAGAACTACCCTTCACTTCTGGCTTTAAGATCATCTTCAGAGACCAAGTTGCCAATCGAGTCATCTAAAAAGGATGGTAAAGGCAAAATAAGCAAAAAGGATAAAAAGGAATTTGATAAGAAACTTGAGACGGTGAAGCATAATTTGCTGCAACCGATACCTGAAAATAATATCACATCTCCGAAGACGGCTCGTCAAGATTGGTTCACGAAACATCTTCAAACGGACCACCATTATTTAAAGGATATCCGGGTGCATCGAAACTCAATTATGCATCGCGGTGCTATGATGAATATTGCCAAGTATAAACTCAAAGCGTCTTCGTGTCCCGATATTTATAGAAACTCCATGTGGTCCGTGAAGGATCAGGAAGACAAGGTAAATTTTAAATGTTACATAATACCTTGTTTTATACACGGTACAAATATAATCTCTCGATGCTTTTTAAATTTATCATTTATTTAGAAAGCTGTCTCAAATTTTCATATTTCCTCAGTTTGAAATTAATCTGTGTTAAGATTGGGCAAAACCATGCAACTTTTACCAATTTCTACTGTACAAAAATATTAAAATTCGTAAAGTAAAATGTAATATTACATTTACAGACCATCTGCAGACGCCTATTAGACATGATTAACAAGACATTCGACTTCAACATGTTCACCGAGTTTCACTTCCTCATGATGAACCTGTCCACCATTGTGCTGTTCATCTGGTTCATAGTTCCTTACTTCTACATATCTACCTTCATGGAGGAAAGCGGATACACGGAGACTCAAGGATCTTTGATGCTCAGTACTTTTGGAGTGGCTACCATCATTGGTATTGTAAGTATTTAAGATATTTTATACTTCATTTATATTGTTTCCTGCTTCATGCATCAGATCAGTGTTTACAATGATTAGGTTAAATGCATATGTTCAAATTCTGTACTGAACCCAGCTTTTTGCAGTATCATTACGAATCTTGATATGCTTTTATTCATAGTTTTATGCATTTTTTATAAAATACATACTTGTTTCGTCATTCGATCAACAATCATATTGGATTGTATTTTAGTACAGACCAAATTCAAAGATCGCCGATTTTAAGATCTTTACAATTAGAATTATTTAAGATTTAAATATACGTATACTCATACGTTCGTTATCTTAACGTTATTTGTGGCATGCTTCAAAATAAACTCTTGTAATATAAAATAAGATAATGTCGAAATATTTCATTATTTCTGTGCATGAAAAATCTCAAGGCTGCCGACTAAATTTGGATTCAGATAACTTAAAGACAGATTAATATGACACTAGTACGAAGAATTTGTATATCATTATGAAAACAACGAGTTCGAGATAGGTTTTTCATATCTTATCTGTGCAATTAGATGATTACGATGTAGCTTGTACTATTTAATGTGCGCTCTCACTCTCAGGTGTCAAGGTTGCATTGTAAAGCTTTGCTTAGATTTTATTACGGAAACTTTTAGCTTCTGTGAATGTGTTTAAAATTTTCATAATATACTTAATAAGATTTTTTTTATCATTTTCTGAGATTCATTAATTGAGTTGTTAACGGATGAGTAAATTTTGGAAATCTTGCACACAGTCCACCTTGGCTTATCCAATAATGACAAGTATAGCAAAGCTAATTATTCAATATTCCTATGTGGGTTACATAAGCACTAAATAGTTTCTTGTTAGTGTTACAATTGTATTACTAAAACATACAACAAGATTCCTACTCATTGTCACAATGTAAGCTGATGCATGAGAGATGTTATCATAGTCACGTCTCGTTCATATAAGGATAAACGATTATTTTGCATACTGAAACGTAACATAGACTTCGTAGGTAGGTCACCTGATCTGTGACTGAAGGTTGGATATTTGACAACAATTATTTTGGAGATCGAACTCTAGATAAACGTTTACCATATTTTCTCAATAGCTTACCAGAGTACATACGAACAGAAGCAAATATTCACAAATTTAAAAGATTATTAAGGAAACACCTTCTTCAGTCAATAGAATGCTAAAACACAAGCTCATAAATAGATATACCTATTCACTTAATATTATATTTTATAACAGATAATAATATGATATAATATATTTAGTTATAGATAGATATAAAGATATTTTATATAATATATTTAGTTATAGGCTTGATCCCACAGTCAAACTGCATGTGCAGTTTTGTGGGACTTAGACTTAAGTTATTGTAATAATTTGTAAGAATAATTCCAATAAATAATAAAAAAAAAATAATTGATTTCTCTATTGAAAACGAGCTTAAATAACTTTCTAATATACGTCAATGTAAAATTTGTATACATGTTTTATATTATACTTTAAAATACAAGAGCAAAATTATCATACTCCTAATTTTATCCATACTAATATTATAAACGCGAAAGTAACTCTGTCTGTCTGTCTGTTACTCAATCTCGCCTAAACTATTGAACCAATTTGCATGAAATTTGGTATATATTTGAGATATTTTGATACCCGAGAAAGGACATAGGCTACCTTTTATTGCGAAATATGTACCACGGGCGAAGCCGGGGTGGACCTCTAGTTGAATATAAAGAAAATAATAATCGTAACTAATAAATTCTTCATATGAAACATGTATTTATTCCCCATTAATTCTTTATTTCATACAATAACTAGTCATGCAATCTTTATTCCAGGTCGGTCTCGGTTGGATGGGCGATCTACCCTGGGTGAACATCACCAAAACCTACGGGCTTTGCCTCGTAATATGCGGCGGTACGATCTGCCTGTTCCCAGTGCTGATACGCATCATGGACCCCAAGGAGAACTACAGCTTCTACATACTGACTATCAATGCTCTGATATTCGGGCTAACCTTCTCCAGTTCGTATTCGTATACGCCGAGTATATTGGTGGAATTGATTGCGTTGGAGAGGTTCACTATGGCGTATGGATTGGTGCTCTTGAGTCAAGGCTTGGGACATCTTATAGGACCGCCTATGGCTGGTGGGTATCTTTATTAATTTTATAGATGCGAAAGTACGTTTTTTTAAATTGCAGCTGAGCGATTTCATAATTATTACACTGTATGGTTTTTTTATGGGTTTGATTGATATTATAAGCTACTTTTTACCGCACTGATATAGGTAATGGAATTTCTTTTGACTACGCAGGCGAAGCCGGGCGGAAAGTAGTAGTTGCTTTTATAAATACCTAGGATTATTATATTGAGCAGTATAAGTAACGCGTTAGTTTCCTATATTATTGCAATAATGAGATATCTTTCTATGGGTTTTTATCACCGCTGCATAATATGTAAGGAAAATATTCCTATGGTTTACAGGAAATTTACTTGGAAACGTTTATGGGGCAGCTACATATAATTTATTTAATATGTTTTGGTTTCATCAATTCAAGGTTGCGGCCTCAATGCCTCAATGGTATTAAAATGTAATCGTTCGTCTGGCATCTGCGCTTACGCACTTAGCAGTTACTGTCTGTTATAAATTTAAAATTATTTACTATGCGGCATGAGGCTGAAAAGTTCATTTCTTTGGTTGCTATGTACTAGGTACTAGTTACTAGGTACCATGTTTAATATCTATTAATATTTTGTTATGTAGAGAATCATACCTAACTACCCATATAAAAATGTGAACATTAAAAAAAATTCTGATCCTCTTTTCTATAAAAGTAATAAAACATAACATAATAACTTCTTTCATAAAAACGTACCTATTGCGCCCGGCAAACTTATTGGCCAAAAAGTAGCGTGGTGGGGGAAGTTTTCAAGTTTTAACATTTTTATATGCGCAAGCCACACCACGCTACTTTTTGGCCAAGAAGTTTGCCGGGCCCGGGCGCTATATAACAAATGTAAACATAACGTAATAACGTCTGCAATAAAACATATTAAATATAAGAACTTACTTTTACAACCAAATTTTGTTTTTTGTTTTCTTCAGGTGCACTTCGTGATAGAACAGGATATTGGGACGCGGCATTTTACGTAGCTGGCATCTGGGTGGTTGTCTCTGGCTTCTTGGTTGCCGTGATACCGTACACCAAGAACTTCCGAATCATCGGCAACGCGCCGCTCGCGAAAGATGTGGCTGGCGAACCGGATCCTAGTGTTAAAATTATAATTGCGCATTAATTAGTACATAATTACGTATTAAGTACGTAATTAAAATGCAACAACCGAAATTGTTTTAAAATAAGAATGCGTTTTTTTTTTTAATTTTGACAGAAATTAGGCCAAGAATCGGACAAAGAAAAGAACGTTAAAAGTCATAGATTACAGATGACTGATGATTTTAAATGCAAATTTGTTAAAAAATTAAAATATTATTAGTTACGCATTGTTTCTGGATTATTAGTAAAAGCGTTTGATTAAACTTAATATGAGTATAACGAAAAATTGACAAGTTAAATATTACTGTATCTATAATATTTTTATTAACTACTATTATGTTATATTAAATAAGTTTTTCGGTAGGATTAGAATATTATGATGTGTGGTATTCAGGACGTAATTTGTGAGGGTTTTCTAGCAAAATATTTTTTAGTTTAGAATGTTTGTAATCGACAGTACAAGTTTTATAATAGCTATTTATATTATTATTCTGATAAACCTTAAATCAAGTGTGATTTTATTTTGGTATTAAATGTACTTACCTACTGAGCGTTTCAATTTGCGTGTTCTAGACTACTAGTATGATTGATACTTATATTAAAAAAAAAAACGATTAAATTAAATTAAAACGATTATACTGCCAAAATTTTCTATACCCACATAACTACTTTTTTAACCGACTTCAAAAAAAAGGAGGAGGTTATCAATTCGGCCGGTATGTTTTTTTTTTTTTTTTTTTTTTATGTATGTACACCGATTACTCCGTGGTTTCTGAACCGATTTACGTGATTCTTTTTTTGTTCGATGCGGGATGGTGTCAAATTGGTCCCATAAAAATTTTATTCGGATAGGCCCAGTAGTTTTTATTTTATGAGCATTTTTGTCTGTATTTGTAAATGTTGCAAGTGCAATTTTGAAGTCGGTTGTTTTTAACGCAGTTATTGACTTGTTAGAATAATAAGGCGAGATTGTGTTTTTGATTCTTCTTAGTTTCAAGTATTTTCGATAGGTATTGATTATGAATATTTTATTAAATATTTTATTCAGAACAATTACTTTGTTTTATTTTAACATCATTCCTATTTATAAATTCTATTTTAATACCGTATAGACTTTAAATTATAATATAATTTAAAAATATATGAAGTACACGGTGCTATGGTATTTGATGTGAAAATGTCCTACAAATATGATTATGAATTTCCTTAATCAAGATATTTGTTGCTCAATCATGAAACAAAATCGAAAAAAAAATTATAACATATCTATGTAGTATCTACTACATACCAAATTATTATAAAATATACATTTTCGAAATATTGTCCGAATACTTTTCACCTTATAAGCTTTTCACCAACTAAATGAAGCTTAAATGAAGTGGCATGATTATTTCTCAACCTAAGTTCTTGACAAACACATTCCTCGCTACAAATCAAGTATGACGTGTTTGTATCTTTAATGTTCTTCTTTTTATTCATTTCTTCTTCTTTCTTCTTTTTATTTTAAAAGTACGTGTAGCACAAGCATTAGCCCATAGACAAAAATTTGCAAATGACAATGACAGCCAGTGCCAATTTTGGTGCCAATTTAAATGTTGACAATTTATTATTAGAGCGTTTTCACATTATCCGATCCGATATCGGATATCGGACGCCGATAGCCGATATCCGATATCGGATACAATTTTCCCTTTCACATTGTCCGATAAAATCCTTCCGATATCATCATGAGTGCTGCCAGAAATTTTTAGAAAAAACTAAACTAAATTGCCAGTTGATAAAAAAAAGTATAATTAAAAAAATTCAAATGAGATCATAGTTGTACATACATCATGGGTTCCAGTATGACTATAGTTCCATGACATACATTAAAAATAACTACGTAAAAAAAAACAACTTCAAAAAAAGAAAAGTAAAATGTAAAAAAGATTTGATATCATTAATTACTGCATATATTATTTAGATGTGCTATTTACTAAATAGTTTTGATATCGGTCATTTGTATAGTATATGTTAACACAATATTATAAATTAAATAAATTTATATCAATACCTACTACAACCTAGTATTAGTTAATAGTTTTAGTAATACATATTATGTATCAGTCAATCAGTAAATACCTTTCAAAATCTATTAAATGTATTTTTAACAAGACGTACCTAGTCATTTAGTTAATAATAAGTTTAATTTTTTCACTATATATACATTTATAAAAGTTCATGTAGTACCTATGATAAATTTATTATAAATATTTATTTTATTTATTATATTTATTAATTTATTTTTTATTATAAGTGATACAATCTTTGTTCACATTTTCTATTCTTTTTCTTATTACACTGTAAATAATATTGTCACCCGTTCAAATATATATTTAATAATATGATTGTTGTAATTTCCCGTGAGTAAAGATACATAAATTATTTTATTGTCATAAGCAATTATTTTAGAATTAAGAGTTTTCAAATATTCTTTGTTGTTAATTCAAAATAAAAATAAAATCGGTGTGAAATCTCCTCCTTTTTTTGAAGTCGGTTAAAAACAAAGCACTCAATGACAACAATACTATAAACAGCACAACCAACATCCGAGTAGGAGGAGGAGCGAGGCAGAATGAGATAAAATAAAGATGATAGACACTAATGTTTTCGAAGATAGATATTTGAATTTAAGAATACAATATATTTTTGTTTACTTCAGTTCAGCCAATTGTCGTATATTTTAATACGGCAAATAAAAATACCTGCCGTATAAATCGTATTTTAAATGCCTATAAATACTTAAATGTGTGACTTCTTAATAAAAAAAAGGTTTCTTTTAATAGAAAGGATTTTAGGCTAAAGCAAAGAATTTTTTTAAAGATTTAGCGCCCTATAAGACTGAAAGACACAAACTAGTGCTTTTTTGCTGTTGGTATACTGCCTTTTCGAAAATTGAGTTGGCAACACTGAACATTATCGTCCGATAGCTCACGGGCATATCGGTGTCGGCTCCGATATCCGATATCGGATCGGACAATGTGAAAGACAGGTACATATTTCATACATTTTACTTCCCTCCGATATCGGATATCGGCTATATAATATGGTTTCTGTAATAATTCATCAAGGATTCTTTCTTTTTAAAAAGGATTTTTTCTTTTTCAAATCATCTACAGTTGTACTTGGAAATGATAAATTTTGTTTGATCTGACGCCACGCATCATTGTGTACACTGCGATGTTTATAGTTCTTCTGTTGGGTATCCCCAAGATCCCAAAGAGAAGAATTCCAAGAATTCCAAAAATTTGCGTCATCGAGCGCTTTTTCATTTGACCACTCCATGTCGGTCGATACGTGCGTCGCCGGTGAGCTCATATATTGCACACTGGACAAACGGTAGTGTGGCCGCATACGCAATAATTACGTTGGTAATCTTCTTTGATGTGCGAAAGAATACCGCCGCCGGAGCTATTGCCTACCGCCATTTGTCATATTGATTGGCATTGTAGAATTATGGCCATAAGTCGTGGTTACACCTAGGTGTTGTTAAAGTTGTGGCAATAATTATTGGCATATCACGGTAGTGTGGCCGTAGTATAAGAGCGTTTTCACATTATCCGATCCGATATCGGATATCGGACGCCGATAGCCGATATCCGATATCGGATACAATTTGCCCTTTCACATTGTCCGATAAAATCGTTCCGATATCATCATGAGTGTTGCCATAAATTTTTAGAGAAAACTAAACTAAATTGCCAGTTGATAAAAAAAGGTGTAATTAAAAAAAATCAAATGTAAATCATAGTTGTACATGTAAATTAAAAATAACTACGATAAAGAAAAACAACTTCAAAAAAGAAAAGTAAAATGTTTATTTAGACGTGCTATTTACTAAATAGTTTTGATATCGGTCATTTGTATAACATAATATACTTATGAGTTATGTTAACACAATATAAATTAAATAAATTTATATCAATACCTAACTACTAAAACCTAGTATTAGTTAATAGTTTTAGTAATACCATGGACGAATATAATTTATATTTGTCTATGGTAATACATATTAGTAAATACCTTTCAAAATCTATTAAATGTATTTTTAGCAAGACGTACTAGTCATTTAGTCATTTTTTCACTACATACATTTATAAAAGTTCATGTAGTACAGTCCCCGGCACGTAAGTTGGCAAGGTTTTGGCGTAGTGGGGGCAAGTTCGCGCATCCTACACTTAGTGGAACAAAAAACTGGTCACTTTTATTGATTGTTATTATGGTTATTGCCATCATTTATTTTTAATCTTGTAGTTAAACAAAGCGGAGGTATTCGTGACATTTAATGGGTGTTATAAATAAAACATAATTTTATGCATTTTTTTATTCAGTAAAAAAAAAATATTATTATTAAAAATTATGTTCTCGTCGTCACTATCGGTTAATAATACTGTTACACCTGGCCTCGTATACCATCGTATACCATTTTTCTGGCATGTCTGCGTAAAACAGTATTTGGTCCTGGCATTGTAATACACGTTACAAAAACTAAAATTAAAACAACAACTATAACACTAACAAAGCCAAAACAAAATCAAAACTTAATTTAAAACTGAACTCGTAACAAAAAGTCAACAAAAACAAAGGGCACAACTTTCGTGCACGCAAGTGTAATCGGGAGCGAACGGAACGTGCGGGAGGCAAGGGTCGACTGACGCACCAATAGCGAGTCGTGATCGGCGCTACGTTATACCCCGCGTCCCGCTTGACCACCAAAGAGACCTAAAGAACGACTTCTGCGCATCTAACGACTCTTGCCAAGTTACGTGCCGGGGACTGTACCTATGATAAATTTATTAAGTGATACAATCTTTGTTCACATTTTCTTTTCTTTTTCTTATTACACTGTAATATCCTAAAATAATATTGTCACTCCTTCAAATATATTTGTAATATGATTGTTGTAATTTCCTGTAAGTAAAGATACATAAATTTTTTATTGTCATAAACAATTATTTTAGAATAAAGACTTTTCAAACTTTGTATTCTTTGTTGTAAATTCAAAATAAAAATAAAATCGGTGTGAAATCTCCTCCTTTTTTTGAAGTCGGTTAAAAACAAAGCACTCAATGACAACAATACTATAAACAGCACAACCAACATCCGAGTAGGAGGAGGAGCGAGGCAGAATGAGATAAAATAAAGATGATAGACACTAATGTTTTCGAAGATAGATATTTGAATTTAAGAATACAATATATTTTTGTTTACTTCAGTTCAGCCAATTGTCGTATATTTTAATACGGCAAATAAAAATACCTGCCGTATAAATCGTATTTTAAATGCCTATAAATACTTAAATGTGTGTTTTCTTAATAAAA